>JAZDXF010000013.1:0-187017 GCA_038380155.1 Pseudococcus jackbeardsleyi
GTAGTGTTTTTACTCCTCCTCCCCCCTCCCCGCTCACCCAAACTTGGGTATTGGAGGCTTTGGTTTAGTATTTTTAATTTATTCAAATATTCTCATAAATGTAGTTTATTAGGTACAGGTACTAGGTATGTGAAGGGCGGTGTAAGTACCTGTTGAAGTAATTGCGATCCTTCTATGTTGATAGGTAGATAGGAAATTACATTGGTAGGTAAATACCTACCTATGTTGTTCATACTTTCGTGCAACTGCAAAGACTCCGTTAGGATTGCGGATCGTATATCTATCCAGTGTCACGAGTTCATTTCATTCATTCTTTCATTCATTCATTCATTCATTTTTTTCTATTCATTTTGGTCTTACTTCGAATTAGTTTACCCACAGTGGCCTCGGAAGCTTGGGGGGGGGGAAGGAGGTGCAAAATGAGTACAAAGATTTGGAAAATTGGAAGAATTTTTGAGCAGGGAGCAAAAATAAGCTGCTTTTTGTGCACTTTTTTTTTTTACATAAAAAAAACTAATGACGTGTAGAATTGTGATTTTGTTCATGTCAGAGCGAAGCGAGGGTGAAGTTTTTAAAAAAAATTGGAAATTTAATGCTCATGCGAAAAAGTCACTTTTCATTGTTTTAACTGAGATTTTGAAACAATTTTAAAATAAGTTCAGCCGTTTTCAAGATATTCAACTGTTTGTGTTTTTCAGGGATGGGAGGTGAGACTTAGTTGAAATTTGAACGACAAAAATAAAAGTTGTAGAGCGCTTTAAATTTCGAATTCTCGAAAACTACTGAACCACTTGAGCTGAAATTTTTAGGAGTGACAAAGGAAGGTTTGGGGACCCTACAGAAAATTTTTCAGCCCGATTGGTTGAGGTGCGTCGTCTCTCAGTAGGCTTATGGCTTAAAAAAGCCTCCTCAAAAAAAAAAAACTAATTACTTATTGTCGAAAGCAAATTCAATTCTCTACGACTTGCTACACAGACATTTTTCGAAAGGCCCCAACTTTACTTAAAAACGGTCCTCAAAGGACGCAAAGGAGGGTCCAATACTTGAAATTCACATTCTGGCATTAAAAAGTTTGTTAAAGGGCATAAACTGATGTTTTTGGTTCGCTGATTCCAAATTTGTTTTTTTTTTCCTTAGATGTCCCTATAGGTACATAAAATGCCCGAGGGGATGGGAAACAGAAGGTCAAAATTTCAATTTTGAGTTATAATTTTGAGCAATAGTAAGTATACCCTTTTGGAATTTATGTAGTTGATTTCAAATTATACCTTAGTTCTTTCATTTCATTTGAGCCCTCCTATGTAGATACCCCTATGGACATGGGAGCACATCAGGGACCCACAAAATTCCAATTTTGAGTAATAACTTGAAAGAATGGCACATCACGAAATATATTAGGTTACTGATTTCAAATTTTGCCTCATTTTTTCAATTTGGACCCTCAGATTCCTAAGTTTTTTTTAAATTTTTTTAAAAACATTTCATCAGAGGTTTTTTTTGAAAAATTCATAAGTTAATTCAAAATTTTGAGGTGCAAAAATTTAAAAGTAAGAGACCAGGTGCTCAATTAATCTTGGCTCCTCTTAGTTTTTACATTTTCTTCTTCCTTTTTAGACAAAAAGGTAAGTAATTACTTTTTTCTTTTTTTCACTTGCTGAAAAAAAATCTTATTTTTGGTGGTTTTATTTCAATTTTGAAGAAAATGTAGGTGTTGGAGTGAAAGTGATCAGAGCAAAGGAGTGGAGTAGAATGGGAGCAACATAAAAAAAAAGATTACAAGTCTGACCATGGGAAACCGACACCAACAACATGAAGTCAGGGAGATATGAGAACCAGCGGACTCTACCGTAGTCCGCCACTGGCCACTCTCATTCAAGAATGATAGACTTTGAAAAATTTCTTTCGCCTCTTCTTGAATGGATGTAGGATAAGAAAATTAAGAAAGGACGAAAAACAAGAAGGAAATATGAGAAAAATTAATAATTAAAGATAGGGTTCTAATCTGTATGGAGACTGGTACAGGTGACGGCCTAGTGCAAAATGGAGAAATGCTTTCCTTGGCCGCGCCTTCCTTAACCCTATTGATGTCTTAACTGCGCTGCGTGGGTATTACCTTCAACACTGATACCAACATTACATGAAGTCTACTTAAATTGAATGGGGAAAATGGTTTATGTGACATATCGGGTGCTCGATTAATTCTGACCTCTCCTCAGTACTTTTTATAGTAAAAATCGTGAGTTGGCGATACTTTGTTTAAACTGTCCAATCGTAAACAAAATATACAAATACAAAGTATTTCCAACTCACAATTTTTATCACAAAAAGTACAGAGGGGAGGCCAGAATTGATTGAGCACCCAGTAGAATTTTGAAAAAGTTTCTGAGAGACAAAACTGTACTTTTTGTTATATTTATGAAAACTGGAGAGGTTGATTTTGAAATTTTCAAAATTATATAATAAATTAACAATGTCAAAAAAGAGGAGGAAGAAGAAGAAAAAGGAGACATTAGTTAGTTTATAGCATGAGGAAGGGCCTGAGTTAGCGCCTCGTCATTTCGTAGTCTCATCATGCACTTTCTCAAGTCTATAACTATTAACTAACCAAATAGGTCCCGATATTTTGTGTAAGTAGATGACGGGGGACGTACGATAATACTGCTGACTTTGTGTGAAAAAGTGTCACCTACCTTCTCCAAAAGTCGAACTGCGGCTTTTTTCCCTCCCCAGGTTCAGTAGCAATGCAATACGATGTGGCGCAGCGCATCGAATCCATTGTTGCATTTTTCGGGTGCTGCATTTTTTAAACCGCGTATTTTGGTTTTATTGTGTTTGTTGTGTAGCGATGCCATGGTTCGGGATGGATATCGGCGGCACATTATCGAAATTAGTATATTTCGAACCTTACGACGTTGCTCAAGACGAAGCTAACATGGAGATTGAAACATTGAGAAATATCCGCAGATATTTGACGAAAAATTCAGCTTATGGCAAAACTGGTCATCGAGATATTCATTTACAAGTAAGTAAACTGAACTGTGAAGACTAAAGTAAGTGAAGACGTTGCGAGATCGCTCTCGCAACGTCTCGCAACGTCATGCCATGTAAAGTGGTTTTTCATGATGTACATATGCATACTCGGGAGGCCGTAGGCGAATTTTTTTTCGGCCCTCGCAGTGTCATTTATACAAATTACCTCGCCTCTCTGCACACAGCAACATAATATGAAAACTTTAACCATGCGCCATTAGAATACGAATTGAGCTAGCGGCATGGCGCTTGCGCAGCGAGATTCGTCTCATTTTCGGCTATTTTTTCCACTGCACACATCGGCCTTAATACCTGACCCTTCATTTATGCCCATTTTTGAAAATTCGGGCCTGACAGTGCCTGTATCATCTCCTTTTGCAAAGCGGGTCTCGCAATGATAGTACGATCCATATATATATATATATATATATATATGTACATTTATGTAGTCAGGTCTAGGTACTGTGCTGTGTGCTATGTTAAGGGAATTATATGTTGGTGTTAGTACTGCGATTGTGGCGGCAGAGCAAGCGCGGCGCGGCAACGCCGCGCCCGCCCGCGCCGAGATAACTCTCACTTCGGAAAAACGTGTTTTTTGTGTGTGTGTGTGTTTGTTTTTTTTTTCGAAATTGTTTGGAAACTTGGGTGAATTTCTGTTGCAGATGGACGACGTTACAGTGTGCGCTAAAAAAGGTGTACTTCATTTCATTCGCTTTCCAACCGCCGAAATGAGCAATTTTTTGGAGCTAGCCAAAAAAAAGGGTATGGCTAAATTAGTGACCACGGTATGCGCTACCGGAGGCGGAGCTTTTAAATTTGAAGACGCTTTTCGACGGGTAAGTGGCCGTATAGGTACCACTACCTAGCTGCTTTATACCTATACCTAATGAGTGGTCTAGTTCCAAAAGTTGCGTGTTGCAAAATTTTTTTTCGCTTCGCCTTTTGCGAAATTGCGATTCTGCTGTCTGCACGTGCGTAGCTCCACCCGTATAGGTAGGCACGCCACGTCACTTTCCCGCTGCTACTGGGCAAGCGAAAAAACATTTTTGCAACATGTGACGTGACTCTTGGAACTAGACCCCTTCCGTTACCTAATATCTACCTACACGTGTAGGTCTACTTACCGTATCTACACATAGGTACATTACCTGTGTAAAATGTACATCGCTTGCTGGCGCTGAGCGTCGCGTCGCGCCTGCAGTGTGCTGCGAATTACGGAATATGTACTTAGACTTGTCTACGCGTCGATTATGAATTTCATCTTCTAGGAGGTGAACATGCGACTGGAGAAATATGATGAATTGGATAGCCTCATCAGAGGAGTGTTATTCGTCGAAGCAAACAATGCGCACGAGTGTTACTATTGGGCGAATCCGACCGACGACGAGAATTGTCACAAAGTTGCGTACGATTTCAGTCGACCTTATCCGTTCATCGTAAGTGTTGCCTCCTAAATCAATCGATTACAAATCATACCTTACCTTACCTTACCTTACCTTACCTTATAGTCCAAGAGCCCACCCCTTAAAAATGGGCCGAAACAATTGAAAGCTGGGACCTGTCCCAAAAGTTAATATATGACCCCCCCACCCCCCTATTTCGAAAACCATTGGTCTGCCGATCCGCAGCTGCTGCTTTTAAGTTCAGCGAAAGCTCAAAAGTTCACAAATTTTCATGAACTTTCGGCTGAAAACATTGGTGGTCGAAATTGGTGTCAAAATATAGGATTTTTCACGCTGAATGCGAATATGTGGGTCTGCCGACCCGTAAGTGCTGCCCAAGCCCCGGCAGACCGGGTAAAAGGGGGTGAAAATGCGAAAAATTCGCATATTTCAAGTAAAACCTCCATAAAAGTCGAAAAATTGAGTTGAAAACGGTTTAGAAATGGTTCTGAACATCACTCAGGAATAATGGTGAATTTTTACCCCAAAAATTTTACAAAATGTCATATTTAGGAGGGGTGGGGCTTAGGAGTGTATTGACAAACTCATACTTATAAGCAGGTGATATATCGAATTATATGTTTTCTGGGTCGTAGAACTCGAATATGACAATATTTTTTTTATTAGGGGTGAGAGGGTGGTACCTGTTTTCATCAATAACTGATAGAATCCCAAATTTTCTTCGAAGAAATCGTGATATCGCGAATTACAACCATTATTTGGGATATGCACCCCTAAGCCCCGCTCCTCCTAAATATGACATTTTTCTTACCTTACTTTTTCAACCCAACCCAACTCAACCCAACCTAACCTAATCTATGTACGCGTGCGTAGACACATACATATGTACCTATTCAAGAAAGACATACCCGGTGACCATCTACGTAATTTATGTATGTACTAAGTACATATGTATCCACAAATTTCGTTCACCGCTTGTCTATGTCTGCGTGTCGATTTCGCGTTTTTCGCATCGCATCGCGCTCGTATTACAAGCGCGCCTTTTGCCATTGCTACCTAATGTGTTTGTAAGAATGGAGTACGAGTACTTCACTTACTCATCTACAATGATGCATGCTTTTTTTTGTGGCTCCGTATTATTCTTCTTCTCGCCGCTGCGCCGCTCGTCTACCGGCGAGTACATATGTACTTGGGAGTCGCGCACTAAAAACTACACTCCTACCCTGCGTATGTATACTTACACTGCATGTGCGTACGTAAGTAGGTATACCTACCTATTGACGAAAAATTCTCGGTGAGCTAAAGAATTGTTTTCATTTTTGCGAAGACTAAAGATCTCGATCGATTTGGCATTCTTTTTTTACTCTCGAGTTTGAGGTGCTTGATGTGCTGAAACATTTTTTTTTTTTCGCCCCAGCGACGTAGCCATACCTACCTTTTCACAGTATGCGCGTCAACTTTTCTCTTTTTTTCCCTTCTTTTTTTTTCTTGTTTGCAGTTTCAGAAAGCGGACACGCCTACTATGAGAGAAGAGGTTGTACGAAACGAGTGACTCTAGTGCCACCTAGGCTACCAGCTATTCATTTTTGAAAATGAATAAATGAATAGATAAATAAAATACCTAGGTCTAAGTACGTCCGAGCATAACTTGGTGTCCTATATGTACGTATAGTTTTCTACATAAATGTACAATGTACATCTACATACCTACCTAGACCTACCCGTACAGCGAAACGAACGCTAGCAAGTAGCAAACGTCAAGATTGTAATAGTGACGGTAATTTCGTGGTACGTACATTAGTGACTTTTACCGAGTCTGCTTAACCTCTCGATTCCGCTCTCAATTATTGATCTTCGATATCGATAAATTAAATTGTATTCCTCCTTTCTCCCCCTTCCCCACCCTCCGTCCGTTCATCCACGTCAAAAACGTATGTCTGTTTTCATTGATCGAAGGTGTATGCGGGGGAAGCACGTTTTTTTCAAGTCCACGCGAACGCCTGAATCATTTTGCGTACCTCCCAATTCGACTCCGTAGAATTGAACTTTGTATTCTTTTTTTTTCTTTTTTTTTTTTTATATTTTTCACTAACCTGCACCCTTATGTTATTCTGAAATTTCTTCCGTCTCAATTTTTTTCTATATTTAATTTTTTCAAACACTGAAATCTTTTTCTGAAAAATTTACATTTTACAGACCCAATTATTTTTCTCAATTTTTTTTCAAATCTCAAATGTTTTCTGAAATTTTTTCAGACCCAATTTTTTTCAACTGAAACTTTTTTCTGAAATTTTTTCAGGTTCAATTTTTCCAGACTCGATTTTTTCTCTATTTTTCCCAAGAAACATGCTACAATCTGCGCAAATATCCCATTTTTCGCCCATGTGACGAAGTAAAAAGTTGAAAAAAAGTACATAGATGATGATGATGGATGTAAAATTTGAAAAAAAAAAATGAAGCATATTTTCAAAAAAATTGGAAAAAAATGAAAGATTATATTAAAAATTTATAGGAAAGACGCGAATAAAATAAAGAAAAATAGAAAGTACGTTACAGAAAGCGGGAAAAACAATGATGCAATTTAGAAAATTTAAAAAAATAGAGAAATATGTTACAGAAGACAGGCAAAACAGAAATGAAAATTTGAAAAAATGATGAAAGAAGAGTAAATTATGTTGCAAAAAGCAGGAAAAAAACAGAGGTGAAATTAAAAAAATAAGAAATTACAAACAAAAACGCAGGAAAATATCACAAATGAAATGAAAACATGAAAATGAATGAGAAATATATTACAAAAAAGACAAAAACAGCAGAATTTTCTCATTTTTTAAATTTCACTTTTGTTTTTTCCTGCTTTTTGTAACATAATTACTCTTTTTTTTTTTATTTTTCTAATTTCATTTCTGCTGTTTTTGTATTTTGTAATATATTTTTCTCTTTTTTTAAATTTTCTAAATTGCATTAAGTATTGTTTTTCCCGCTTTCTGTAACGTACTTTCTAATTTTTTTTATTCCATTCGCGTTTTTCCAATAAATTTTTAATAATAATCTTTCATTTTTTTCCAATTTTTTGAAAACATGCTTCATTTTTTTTTTTTTCAAATTTTACATCCATCATCTATGTAATTTTTTTCAAATTTTTACTTCGTCATATGGGCGAAAAATGGGATATTTGCGCAGATTGTAACATGTTTCTTGGAAAAAAACGAGAAAAAATCGAGTCTGGAAAAATTGAATCTAAAAAAATTTCAGAAAAAAGTTCCAGTTGAAAAAAAATTGGGTCTGAAAAAATTTCGGGGAAAAAATTGAGTTTTTTAAAAAATTGGGTCTGAAAAAATTTCAGAAAAAAAATCGAGAAAAAAATTGAGTTTGAAAAAATTTCAGAAAAAAAGTTGAGATTTGAAAAAAAAAAAAAAAATGAGAAAAAAAATGAGTCTGTAAATTTTTCAGAAAAAGATTTCAGTGTTTGAAACAATATAGAACAAAACCAGAACAGAACAAAACAATTCGCTCAATGATTTGTTCCTGTTCTGAACAGAACAAAATGACGTAGTGTTCCACCACCCCTGTTGTGCGGCAAACCTCATCAATTTCAGGGGTTTGTGTATTGTGTTTCGATTTCGTTGTTTAGTTTTTAGTTATCCGGATCGAGGTGAAAAAAAATTGCCAAATGATTTCGTCAGTAGGTATTTGTATTTTGTTGAAGTTTGCGCATTCAAAAGACTTGGGGGTATAGTGAAGTAAAGTGTACTTATTTGAATACAGGAACCCTCCTGTGTCGGGTTATTCGTTGTTTTTCCATTTTTAATCGTTCGAAGTCTACGCAGCACGTAGGTACTTACTTACTTACCTACCTACCTACCTACCGCCTACTGGCTACTACCTCCTACATACCCACTATCTACGACCTAAATAGTACCTACACCTACACCTTCGTGGTAGAACTGCTACATACCTGCGCACCTCACCTATCCACCCGTTTGCGAATACGAATCACGTCTTGTTGTTGTTGTTGTTGTTGTTGTTTTTATTTTTATAATTTTTCAAGTGACATTAACATTACCTATTTGGATAATCATACTGCATACAATTTTCGTAGAATTTCTTACAATTACACTTATACTTAATACCTACTTAGTACTTACTTACAGTTATCGAATGTCCCATGTCGCATTCATTTTCATGCTTGCGTTTGGTAAACTGATTGATGATTTTCTTGTTGTTTTTTTTTGTTTGTTTGGTTTTTTTTTTTTTTAGCTCGTCAACATTGGTTCTGGCGTTAGTATTTTGGCGGTATACGGGCCTAATAATTATAAAAGAGTATCCGGTACAAGGTAGGTTGCGTTGCGTCGTCGTAGTGTATTTTAACGTTTACGTACATATCTACATATTTTATTACTTACCTACACGGAAAAAACAATGAATACATTTTACCCCAAAAATAATAAATTTTATCAAAAAAAAAATAGATTTTATCAAAAAAATTAATAAATTTTACCAAAATGATAAATTTTAATCAAAAAATAATAAAATGTATTCAAAAAAAATAATAACGTGTTTCAATTCACAAAATAGGTAAAATTTGTTCTAAAAAATAATATTTATTATCAGAAATAATAATAAAATTTGTCAAAAAAATTAATAAATTTTACCAAAAAGAATAAATTTTATTCAAAAAAATGATAAATTTTACCTATTTGAGAATTGGGACGCGTTATTATTTTTTTGGATAAATTTTATTATATTTTTTTTTCAGTGTACCTACATACATAAGTAATTAGCTTTTTCTACATGGGGTCTACGCCTACTGTGAAAATTTCAGCTCGATCCGTTCTGTTTAACGAGAGAAATCGCGTTAGAAAGAAGAAGGCTTCAACAAATACAAATAAATAAATAAATAAATAAATAAATTGGTACCTACTACCTACCTAAACCTAAATAAAACCTTCTGATTGCTGTATCAGATTCCCGTTAGAGTAAGAAGTCCGCTAAACAATCATTTCCGCTTGATAAAAATTTCATAATTACATTATTGAAATATATATTTATTGCAATCTGCAACTTTCCAATCACCTGGTAGCAGTCCGAGTTTTGATCGGAGAAGGATTGAGATGGCTTAACAGCGATGTAGAAACTCAAATCGCTTTTTTTTTTTTAAATAGTGCTTGTGGGGTTTTCACACAGTTTTGATTGACTGAAAAAACACACAAAAAATGGGCTTTTTCGAAAGAAGGTGCACTTTGAGCACCCTCTGCTCCATTCCCCTTGTACCTATTTTCGATTTTTTCCCCCGCTCCATCCTAATAATTATACCTGATCGGACACGAACAGGGCAATGAAAGTAAGGAGTTGGAATAAATTTCCATTTTTAGGAGCCAGGCCTGCTGCTCATGCTGCGTCATTTTTCATGACTGATGAGACTTGAGCAAGGTGACCCGGTCATGCGCTACCGGGTCATGCCTAGGTCATGCGTGCCTGAAGATTTTTCTCATTTTTCCCGGCTGTCTGATCGACGCGACGTTTAGGGGCGTGATTTTTTTGTAGATTTCATATTTTCATTCGATGCGAGGCGTTCCGTTTTATTTACGTTAATTTTTTCACGCTTCGTACGTGTATCTACACCATGTTCATGTGTTATTGTTTTTGTTGTCGTTGTTACAGTTTAGGTGGCGGAACATTTTTGGGTCTGTGCGGTTTATTGACTGGTTGCGGTAGTTTTGAAGAAGCCATCGAATTGGCCGCCGGTGGAGATAACAAAAAAGTCGACAAGTTGGTTCGCGATATTTACGGCGGCACTTACGAAAGATTTGGACTGTCGGGCGATTTAGTAGCCTCCAGGTATGAGTTACGCCTACGCCTGGTCGCCTACGTCTACGTCTACAGTATGACACAAAAGTCTTGTCCATGAAAAACACTTCGTGATATCTCGAAACTGAAAAGAGGGTTGTCAAAAATACTCCAAAAATCGAGATTAGAAAAAACTTTCTAAATGAAATTTGTAGAGCTTTGTAAGCCAAAAATTGTCAGTGAACTCATTTTTTGAACCGATTCATTCTCGACAACTTGAAAATTTCAACAACAAAAAAAGATATGAAAATTTTTTTCAAATATTAAGTGTTGAACACCGTTAAAAATCTAAAAAAATTCAATTTTTTTTTTGTTGTTGAAATTGTCAAGTTGCCGAGAGTGAACCGCCGGTTCAAAAGATGAGTTCATTGACAATGTTTGGCTTACAAAGCTCTTCAAATTTCATTTGGAAAACTTTTTCTAAACTCGATTTTTGGGTATTTTTGACAACTGCTTGCGAATTATCGAACCGGTTTCAAAAAAAAATGTATCACATTTTAATCGTCTCGGTGTGTAGACTTCAAATCCATAAAAAAAAACCAGATACTCATTTTTTACCCGAAACCGGTTTCTCAAATTCTCAATTTGTGGACACCCTGTAGGTAGAACTGAAAATTTGACTATCAATCTTCAATGTCCTTGTCTCCAGGAACATATTGCCGTTTGCATCATCCTGATATCTGTTTTCAGTTTCAAGATATCATGAAGTGTTTTTCGTGCACAAGACTTTTGTGTCATACTGTAAGTATACAAATGTATGGACGTTTCGAGCGTCTCTGTAACATTTTTTATCATCCCTCTCGGCGGAAACGAGAATAATGAATTAATTTTTCGTTGTGGAGTCGCGCTCTCGAGAATCGCTCGAGCGCACAAACTCGCTTTTCTATTCCCTCTGCAACAAAAAATATCGTACATGCAACTCGGCAGATGAACAATTTTCCCTCCTTCGTTGCATCCCGTAATATACGCATGTACTAATAAAGACAACATGTGTACGTAGTACCTACTACCTAGGTATCTGCATCTGCATAATAAATACATAGGTATTTTACGATTTCGCAGTTTCGGACAAATGATAACGAAAGAAAAAAGAGATTCAGTCACCAAAGAAGATTTAGCACGCGCTACTTTGGTCACCATTACCAACAACATTGGCTCCATTGCTCGCATGAGCGCCGTAAACGAAAAAATCAACCGAGTAAGCGCCCACAAGTACCTTCCTAATTACTACCTACGTATTAGGTATACCTAATAGCCGAGAGCACTCTTTTCATGGATGTGTTTTACTTTCGCCGCGCCGCGCCGCGCCGCAACGTGTTCCCAGAAATATTGAAGTAAGTAAGTCAGTAAGTAAGTAGGTAGGTAGGTAGGTAGGTAGGTAGGTAGGTAATTTTTCAATATGTCTGGGAAATCAACTTTGGTTGGTGTGAGAAGAAAACTGATCTCAAATGGAAGCGTGGCACCTGAATTTTCTTATAGGTAGACGTTTATAAGCATCATCTTTCGAACAAATAGGTATGGTACCTATCGCTGCACTGCGCTGTGTCGATAAAATAGGTAACGCATTGCGGTTTGCGGTGAAATGCGGCGCGGCGCGACGAGTGTGTTTATAGCTTTATCTACTCGCTTACATTCGCCCCTACGACGACCTCCACCTACAGTAGCGTAATATAGGTACTTCCTTCTATCCGAGTGTGGGTACTACCCTCACCTTTTTTTTTCTTCTTTTTCCACAGGTTGTATTCGTCGGTAATTTTTTGCGAGTGAACGAAATCTCGATGAAGCTATTAGCTTACGCCATGGATTATTGGTCGGCTGGAACGTTGAAAGCGCTTTTCTTAGAACACGAAGTAAGTTGACTAGTGACTACCTAGTACCTACCTATTTCAGTTTCAATTATGAAGCTTGTAACTCGATGGGTATAGTGTAGCTGTCCAGTTCATTGCCACCTCGTAGGTAACTGAAGTGTTGCGATTTCAAGCTCAGCAGAGCCCAACTAAGTACCTATGCAAAACTTGGAAAAATTAATTGTGAAAAATGTTCGAAAAAAAAAAAACATTTTACAAATGATGCGTACCTTGCACCCCTTGCAGAATTTTTTTTAGCGAGACGAGGTGCAATTCACGTCTTGTTGATATTAGAAATGAAAGGGTATGGCCGGGTTAGGGGTGAATTTGGCCCTTGCTCCGATTTTCACTTTAACCCCCTTACCTAAGTGGTGCCCCTTGATGTGAAAACATTCTAGAAAAATTTTTGACCCCCCCCCACCCCTCCCTTTCGGAGATATGGTCATTTTATTGGCTGATTTTCAAGAATTTTCAATTTCAAAGGAAGTGAACGAAATTTTCTGTTCTTTGGCACAAAGTTACATCTAGTAGAGGTGTATTTGTGATAATTTTTTCCAAAATTTTGGGTGCACTTCTTCATGGTTTTTCGGCTATTTGAAGTTTTCAATCGTAAAAAACACCATAGTCGAAGAACAACCACCCTAGAAAAATTACTAAAAAAAAACGTGTTTTTTCACGTAGAATTTCGCTGTGCATTCGGTTTTGGCCGATTCTTTGAACTAAGGGCCGAAAAATGCGGAAAACCGTACAGAAACGTTGTTATTTTAGCAAATTTTAAAAAAATTTCAACGTTTCATACAGAAAGAAAAGGTCAAATGAAAAAACCAATACCATATTCGTGTTCAACAGGTCAAAATACCTCGATAGACACCCTTTTTGCAAGCGTTTTGCTTGAATTTTCAAAATTTACTTTTTTCACTGATTTTTCATTGTAAAAAAGCTGGAAACGGTGAATTTCGAGTCCTCGAGTGAAACAATCGCGGAAAAAGTGTTAATCGGGGTATTTTGATCCACTGAACACCGCCCCAACTCGCCAACTACAGCACGTCACATTTATTCATTGCCCCGCCTAGGCACAACAATTGTGAGTTTTCATTTCAATATTCATCATTCATCTCAATTTTTTTCCAATTTTCAAGAATGGGACGAACTTGGCTTGAATTTTCATCCCAATATTCGTCTTTATAGTTTTTTTTTTTTTTCTGAATCATCAAAGCTGAGTTCAACTTTTGGGTTGACTTTTCATCTCAGTATCGTGTAGTTATCTAATACTTACGTAGGTAAATGGCGTTATTTTGAACAACCGGGGCCTACCTCGAACGTACATTCCATTTCGCTTTAGAGTCACCACGTAGTGGGGGAAAAAATTTCTTTTTTCGAATGAACCAATAACCAATTTTATCAGGTACCGGAACAGGGGCTTCAGAACCCTGACAGAGAGAAACCAAAAGCACCATTCTGACCCGAAAAAAACGTTAATTTTGGTTTAAAATAGCACTGAAAGTACCACTATCTATCGAAGAACGGTTCTCGAGAACCGAATCTGAGAACTGTTTCTGTAAGTAATTGGTGAACAATTCTTGAGAATGAAAACCATAACTTGAGAACAAAAAACAAGAATCGAACTTGAACGAATGGTTCTTGAGAATCAAAATTGAGAACCGTATTTTAAAGAACTGTTCTCAAGAGCCGAATCTGAGAACCGTTGGTATCCACTATCTAGGTACTAAGTAAACTTGAGTTCGCTCGTAGGTAGATACGTCTAGATAGTATACCTACGTATACATATGTAAGTAAGTAAGTACTACATATTTGTATAGGTACCTACTACCTAGTACCCTGTAGCCACCTGCGTGGGCGCATCTATGTATTCGCCTATCCTCGCCGCGTACGGTACGGTGGGGTAGGTACCTGTATGTTTGATTTTTTTTCTGTTCTTTTTTTTTTTAGGGTTATTTCGGAGCCGTGGGCTGTTTAATTTCGTTCAACGATGCGATTAGCTGAAATTTTGACCGATTCGAAGCAACCAACAGAAACTATCCACTGTATATATTACTTTATGCCTGAAGATAGATGATGCGTACGTAGGTAGAGGGTAGAAGTTCTAAGTACCCGTATGTTCTTACTTACTACTTCCAACTTACTACCCGATACTTGGCGAGTTTCTTTCGCACGTCGCGTCGCCTTGGTACACAACATATCATACATCTATCTGCCTACCTATCTACCTACCTACCTACTTACCTACCTACGTACGTACGTACCATGTTTGCTGGGGTACCTATTCGATTCTTATTGAAAACCTTCTACGCACCTACTGCGTACCACTTTACCATCCTTACCTTAATATGGTATGGGGTGGTGCATACGCATTATACGTATTTAGGTAGATAGGTACCTAAAGTAGTTTTATTGCTGGAGAATGCGAAATAATCTTTCTACTTGTAGGTATGGCGCATACTCATCCATAAATCCAACTGCGCGTGTCATCAAGTACCTAGGTACATTCCTTACCTACGTAATGTCTCTGACCATATATCTCTACAATTTACCTACTTGACGTCTACGTACCTAATTTACTTATTTAGACCGAAAGTGGCATTTATTGGTGGAAGCACGCGTAGGCGCACAGTGGGACCTAAAAAAATTTAGTCGGCCAAAAATCTGGAATTGAGGTTTCTGGGGGTTTTCGAAGGAGCTGATTTCATTTTTGGGGTTATTTTTGCTCAAAGTCAAAACCTCAAGGAGGCTTCAGGGGAGGAGGGGAAAAAACTTGAAATTTTCGAAATTTTCACGATGGTATCGAAATACGTTTTTTGGCCTCCTGATTCCGAATCCGGCATTCTTTTTTCTCAAAACCTCTGGGAGGCTTCAGGGGGAGGGGGGCAAAACTTGAAATTTTCAAAAATTTTATGATGGATATTAAAATATATGTTTTTGAGCCTCCTGATTTCAAATATGACATTTTTTTACTCAAAATCTCGATGGGGCCTCAGGGGAGGGGAAAAAGTTTGAAATCATCCGTGACTAAGTATTGTGCTGGGTTGTGCAAATGGATAATTTGGTCAATAATGCATTGAATATCAGAATATCAAAGTATGCCTTGAGAAAACTATCGCCTTGTAAAATAGTCGAAGATTTCAAATGTAACAAAACAAAATACTCAAAACAGAATTAGAAATTTTGGTAAAAAAATATCGTTGTACTGAGAATAATTGACGAAAAACTTGTAATTTTTGTGTAAGTAAACAGATTTCTTTTTTGTTAAAAATTTGATCTCTAAAAACTTGGGCTAGGAATCATTTCTTTGAAATGAATTTTCACGTACCATCCTACAGAAACCCTCCAATTTTTGGAAAATTGACAACTTTGGGAAATATACGACTAATTACCTAGGTATTATAGAAATACACCTAAAAAGGGTTTTGGGATGAAGCTTTTTTATAAGTTTAAAGCCAACCAATAGATTAATTTGAACAACCAACATAATAGTACTGGATTATTTTGAATTTTCCCCTCCGTTGATGAGGCTCTTTTGAGATTTCGAGGAAAACCCATGCCAGATTCAAAATCTGGAGGCTCAAAAACATATATTTTGATACCCATCATGGAAATTTCGAATATTTTGAGTTTTTCTCCTCCCCCGCAGCCTCCTTGAAGTTTTGAGAAAAATCAAAGCAAGTTTCGAAATCAGAAGGTCCAAAAACATTTATATTTTGATACCCATCGTGATAAATTTCGAAAATTCAGATTTTTCCCCCTCCCCTGAAGCCTCCTTAATTAAATTTGTGAAAACTTGTGCTTGGAATCATTCAAATGAATAATGGATTTTCACATACTATTCTGCACAAAACACCCAATTTTTGGAAAATAGGCAAATTTAGGCAAAATGCGACTGAAGCATCCTGAAGTAGAAGTACATATACTTTTAGAAACTTTTTCCATTTGAAACTTTTTTGGTATATTTTGGTAGGTTTTTTTTCCTGGACCAAAATAATACCTAATAGGATAATGTCATAAAGGAGTGCTTACTTCAACAGCTGATAACTCTAACAAAATTTCACCAAATGTTGAAAACAATGGCAGATTTGAATTCAGCGTAAAAAATACTATTAGAAAATGTACACATCACTTTTATCAACCTTAACGACGTAATCTTGAGCAACAACGTGCTCAACTAACATTGTGTAAAAACACTAAGTATACTTACAAGTTAGTTGTAATAACCCCACTTCTCCCCTTGATTGCATTGTCACTCTGTCGTAATAAGGACTTTTTTATTTTTGGAAATAGAGGTTCCACACATTGTAGAACACGGTGGAATGATTGGTTTTTCATTTAGAAAAACTTTTTGCTTTGATTTTTGGCCTGCCAAATTTCTTCAAGTCCCACTGCGAAGCGTGGACGAAATACATTGATGTACATTCCTGTACCGGTGTACCTGCGCCCCCTGCAGCTGCACCCAGCTGCCTAGCTTGTCTGGTATTCACGAGGCTGTGGCTGTGCTACCGAAAGCGAAGCCTACCTACTTAATTAATACGTAGTACGTGATAGTGGTGGAAGGCACGCTACGAAACGGCAGGCAGGGCAGGGTACGCAGTAGGCAGCCAGGCACCTAGGCACCTCTATCTTTTAGGAGGTATTTCTACTTACACTACATATTCTGTGATCGAGTTGTCGTATGAGAATTCCATTACCTATCCGCGTAGGCGTAGACCATTTTTTCCGCTTCGAAATGCCGATAAAAATGTCGTTTCAATTTTTATTCGTCTGTTATTTATTTTTATAAGATTGTTTTTGTACGGTTTTGTTTGTTTGTTTGTTTGTTTGTTTTTTTTATTGTTTTATTTTGTCTTCGTTTTGTTTCGTCTTGTCGCGTCTCGTTGTTCGGCCAATTTTTTTTTAATAGTAATGGCCTTTTTTTTATATTTTCGACGTCGCGTTCGTCGTGCAAAACACCTACGTACATAAATGAAGCATGAAATGCGGAAAAGGGCTTGACTCCAATTTCCAAAATACACTCTTTTTGACTTGCAGTGCCATCGCGGAAATTCCATGTTTGGGATGAGCACTTGAGTTTATTGAAGATCATTAAACATGCAATTGATGGCATTTCAACAAAAAAAAAAAAATAAATAAATAAAATAAAAATGAAAATAAAAATAAAATAAAAAAACATTTTACCCCGGTTTGCAATATTTGAGAGTTAGACCCTTTTCCAATTCCATGCTTCATTTATGCATATCCTGATTCGTGCTACATTGACGCGGGTAGGTCATAGGCTGGCATCTACTTATTTAGGGTACCTATACCTAATCCTATGCATAAAATGTAGGTGGCTAGGTACTACCTGTACCTAGCCACCTATCTAACCAAGTATACATATACAAGGCATCTTCTTGCAGTTGCATGTCGTAAGTTGGGCACCTACATAAATATAAGTACCTAGGTATTATATTTTTTTTTACTTACCTATTTATACCTTCCCAGGTACGGGTAGGTAACGGTAACTTACCCGCAAAAAGGTTGGCCTACTAAATACGAGTAGATACATACATAGATAATACATAGATAGGTAGAGGTACCCACTACCCACTACCCACTCTTTATATCGATGGCGATATCGCATATCGCGTCATGTCCGCGTGTCTGTGTTATCCAAGTGAAAGTAGAAGTATCGTAGCTTAACGCAGGGTACTTATCAGTTATCACCTAATCCGTCCTTTTGTTTTCAAGTTTACGGCGCGGCGGTAATCTGTCTCCGTACCTAAACCTATTATTAACGTCGCGTCGGCCGGCGGACAGACGTCGTAGTATGTCGGTACCGTATAGTATGCATATGCATAAATGCAATTTATGTAGGTACGTAATACTTACAGTTGATACAATACATATAAATAATGTAGGTATTTACTGTATGTACTTTACCGGGTGCACGTAAGCGTATGTCTATTCAAAACATAGGTACCTACGTATTACCTGTACCTACCTACCTACCTACCTACCTACTTACTTACTTATACCTACCTATGTAATTGGACAATAGACGATGACGTTGTTTATCTATTGGTAATAGAATACTTTTATAGGTACCTATTACTTACCTATACATATTACATACATATCTAATACAGTGAACGAGTTACAAAAAAAATAAACGTAAGCATTTACGCTGCTACTCTTTTCTACCGTTACCTACCTATTCCTATTCTAGGCCAAACAACGACCGATGGGTAGATCGATACGGAAGACTACCTATTATACCTACTTAGGTAATTACCTATTTTTTAAATTATTATTATTATTATTTTTATTTTTATTATTATTATTTTTTTTTTGTGATTTTTCCAGTAATCCTTACAATATGTGAGCCTGGATTGTAGAAACCACCCTTAGGAGTAAAAAATTGATTTTTGAGTTGACAAGGAATAGAATCAAAGGGAAACTTCTACTTGGAAACCAATTTTTTACACCTAAGGGTAGGTTTCTACGATCCAGGCCCAAATATACATATACGGTACGTACCTTTGGTGTATCGTGTATGTAGGTCTAGGTAGGTACCTATACCTATACCTGTACCTATCCGTAGGTTGCGTTGCTAAGCGGGTGAAATTAGTATACCGACCATGTACTTACTTACCTACTATTTACTTAGTTAGTTAAAGTATGGACCTTACTATTTTCGAATGTATCGTCGTCGAAATAAAGGTGATCGTTTGTTTTCGTGAGTTTTGTTTGCTTTTTCGATTCGGTTCTAATCAACGTTCATTTTAGGTAGGTAGTTTGTATGAACATTTACATCGCGCTCGCCCAGGCTCATGTATTTTCTTTCATTCTTAGACCGTCGCGTCGACTCCACACATGTGACAAATGTCACACATCGTTTTTTTTTGTTTTTTTTTTTTCCGTGCGTTATGTGAGCACGATCGAATGATCGGGTGGTAACGCATCCTATAGTATCTATGCGCGCTTAATTCAACGCTCATTTCCGCAGGCCAGCAAATTGCCTACTTTTTTCATTTGAGGGGGCACGGGCAGACATTTTCGTATTAAATCTTGACTGGCTCGAATCAAAAGGACGCGGACGCCACAGTGGGCCAGGAGACCCCCCTAAAACGTGCGTTTTACCAATACGTGCTATCAAGTTGGAAAAAATAGTTCACCAAATGTTTTTGAGGTCGTAGATTACGAATTTCGCACTTGAAAAATTTTTGGATGTGTGGGGTTGGGGTCTAAAGTAAAATTTGGCCAAAATTTCGTGTGACATATCAAAACGCACGTTTTGAGGTCGTAGATTACGAATTTTGCACTAAAATTTTTTTTTGATGAAAGGGGACGGGTGGAAGGAGGAGTTAGAAGTGAAATTTAGCAAAAATATCGTGTGGCACATCAAAATGCATGTTTTCGTGGTCGTAGAATAGGAATACGAATTTCGCGATAAAAAATTTTTGGGTGAAAGGATAGGGTGCGAGAGAGGAGGGGTCAAAAGTGAAATTTGACCAAAATGCGCGTTTCGAACAAGAAAAATCGCGGATCAAATTTGTAACAACGCTAACATGTTGTTAGATATCAGGGTAACACGAAATGAGAAGCAAAATTTTGGTTTTCGGTCTTTCCTCCCTCCCAGGACACCACAAAGATAGTGACAAGTATTGTACTAATTTTGTTTTGGGCATGCGCTTTTTGCAAAGTGGTTATGTTGCAGGGCGTATTCTAAGAAAATTTTGAAGCTACACAATCATAGTTTCATTAAAAACTTTTTTGCGTTTTACTGCTCTCCTAATTAAGGAGGGGAGGCTGAAAATTCGAGGAAAAATATGGGGGAATGGTCAAATTTCAAATCAGTCATTTTATATTACTCTTTCAGTCGAAATTTATTTTTTTTGACAATTTTAGAACCGATTGAGAAATCGAGAGATTTTTTAAAGAATATTTGTGAAAAATAATAAGTTTTTTAAATAAAAGGAATAAACTACCGCCCGAGCGAAGCGAGGGCGAAAATTTTTTGAAAAATATGATTTAAAAAGCAAAAAATTGCACCTTTCTAATATTTTTGTGGTGAAAAATTTTTCCGAGGGTAAGGAGGGGACTCGAACCCTCTGAGCACCTCCCTTGGGTGCGTCTTGAGTGCCTACAATACCTTTATTTTTGAAGAAGTCAATATAGTGGAAGATGGAGAGACTATTGACCAGTGGCATCATCAAAAGCTTGTTTTGGGTAAAAACAAAATGAGCATCATGCTTGGAATAGCAGAAGGAATTTCGAGTCAAAAAATGAGGAAAAAAGCAAAAAAAAATTCTTTAAATTTTCATGTTGTCACCTCACATAATTTTGCGAAATTTTTGTTATTTTTTTTTTTGTCGTTTGAGTATAACAAAAAATTGTTGAAATATTCAAATTTTTCAAACTGCACAATTTTTTTTGGAGCTGCACAAAATGTGCGGAGCTGCACGTTAGAGTACGCGCTGTATATGTTGCATTCTATGCTTATTTTTTGGAGATGTTGTTTTGAAAAATGATCAGAAAAGTGAATACTTTTCAACTACGCAATTGGTTTGGAGATTTGAAAAGCCATAATTTAATTATTCATATTCTTCCTAAAAGTTGCCCACATTATCACGAAATTCGGAGTGCTTGTTGAAGTAAAATTACACTTTCGCAGCCTGTCGCAGCTTCGCAGCGGCCGTTCTTGGCTTAAAAAGTAGTTTCTAGTGTTCTGAAACCGAATCCGGTGTTATTTTTTGTGACCGTTTGCGAGCAGTCCACACGGGCGTTTTTTGGACAAAGAAACAGAAAAAATGAAAATTCACATTTTTTTGCATGTTGTCTCATTTTTCAAGTTTTTGGTTCCAATGACACCAAATCTGTACCAAACTCATAAAAATAAAGACATCATTTTTTTTTTTTTTTTACACAAGGTCCCTTCTTTCCCGCAGGGTCACATATTGTGTTATATTACACCAATGGATAGCATAACTTGCCGAATATACAATTTGAACCCCTTTGCAAAAAAAGGATTTTTTCAGTTTCATTGCCCGTATAGACCGCGGTCGCGAACAGTCGCAAAAAATAACACCGGATTCGGTTTCAGGACACTTGAAAGTACTATTTGAGCCATGAATGGTCACGGATCAGGACGGAGAAAATGTAGTTTTACGGTACCTACTTCAACAAACATTTTCAATTACGCGAAAATACAGACACCTTTTAGGGAGCATAGTTAAATTATGGCTTTTCAAATCTAAAAACCGATTGCGGGGTTGAAAAGTGCTCACTATTCTGATTATTTTTCACTAAACAACATCTCAGAAATATGAACATAGACCCCAACAAAATTACCTACTGTGCAATAATCGCGTTACGGAAGCAAAATCAGTACACTGCTTTGCGCCATCTTTGGCGTGTCCTGGGAGGGAAGAGAGACCGAAAACCAAAATTTTGCTTCTCATTCCGTGTTGACTTGATATTTAACAACGCGTTAGCGTTTGCTCAAAACGCACGTTTTTGGGGGTCTCCTGGCCCACTGTGGACGGGCAAATTGTTATACATGAACGAGTAGGGCTTAGATACACAAATATCTGTCGGGTAGCAAATCAGCAAATCCATGCCCTCCACTTTTCATTCAATGCAAAGAAAAAAAAAATGGAAATCAAAACGAAAAAAAAAACAAAAAAAAAAAAAACGTATTTTTCCACAAAGTTTTTGCCTTTTTAAAAACAGAAGTAGGCAGTTTATCCAACAGGGAAAATGAAACGTTGAACATTAATGTACCTATACTTACCCCTTGAAATTACAACGTCATACCAAACTTTGGTCCAGCGCTAGAAAATTATTTGGTAAACAACTTTTTTTCAAGTGTGGAGTCCTAGTAGGGTTAAATCTAAATAGGTAGGTACCTATCTGCCAACCTATCTACCTACCTATGAACAAGCTATGTATGTAGGTATGTAGGTATGTATCTATGTATGTACATTGTACCTACTACCTACTTCGATGAGTTTGACCGGAATAGGCGCGAGATTTTTTTTCGACTTTAGCGCACGTTAACTCGCATTTATCCAATTCGGAGCCCACTTCTCTTGTCTTTTTGTTTGTTCATCAGCATTTGCAACGAGTTAATAGACCCGAATCCAATGTCATCATTTGAACGAGTGCGTCGTTTTTTGTTTCCAAAATGCGTCCCGCGTCGTTTTTCGCGAAATTACGCGAATTGTATCGCGTTAGATTGCATTTTATCTCGAGAATTCGAAGACGATAAGGGATATAGTACGGATTCATTTTGTGCCAAATTTAAATTCGACAATTCTCCCCCTCTATCCCTCTGCGTTCCACGGTAGAATATTTTTGGATTTGACGGTGCAAAAGCCGATGAAATAAGTTTCTCCGATACTAGTTAGGCCTATACCTAGGTATTCGAAGAAATGTGTTGGGGATTTCGTTGTAGCCCAACGAGTATGTAGGGTAGGTATAGGTATATGTAGGTAGCCGATTTGCACAAATTTTTGATGGCGATTTAACGACAGCCGATCACGGCGACGCGACGCGACGGCAACAGCGCCAGCGCAATAAAGAATTAGGTAGGTACGTGTTACCTATGACTAAATCTACCGGAAAGACGCTTCAGGCACGAAATTAAAAATATCCTGCGAACGACTGAATCGTTTTGTTTTTTGTTCAACTGTATGATTCAAGTGGTCCACTTGCTTTTTTCCAAGTTCGAAATTTTTTCTTTTTTTTTTTCAGAGTTCAAATTTTTTCTCGACTACTTTTTTTCAAAATTAAATTTTTTTTCAGAATTCGAATTTTTTCTCGATAATGTAAAAAAAAATCATGTTTGTTGTTCTTGTTCTTTCATTAATTTTCTCAAAATTTACTCAAAAATTCGTCAACATTATCAAAAGTTTGTAATTTACAGGTCCAGGTTTTGGTGTTTTACTTTTTTGTTCAAAGTATCTCGATCTTCTATCTTGAAGAAAATTTTTAATTTTGAAAAATTAATCGAAAAAAAAAACTGAGCCTTGGGGGAAAAAATTCGAACTCGGAAAAATTTCAATTTTGAAAAAAATAGTCGAGAAAAAATTCAAACTCTGAAAAAAATTTAATTTTGAAAAAAATAATCGAGAAAAAATTCAAACTCTGAAAAAAATAAAGGATTTAAATTTCGAACTTGGAAAAAAGCAAGTGGTTCACTTGAATCATACAGTTGAAAAAAAAAAAAAAAACGATTCAGTCGTTCGCAGGGATCGTTGACCGATGGTACCTAGATATTTGCAATTTTATAAATCTAGTTTTTCCGACTTTTCCGGGCGAATATCTCGGAAATGCGACTTGCAAACCGAAATCCGAGGACGGATTCGTGTTCAGCGACAAATAATCTATGTACGTACCTACCTTTAAACTCAATCCAAGCGCATTTGGCGAATAGAAATTTTCCGTGCCGCTGCGCTGTCCCATCAAAATTTTCCGACCTTTTCAAGCAAATAGGTATCTCGAACACGCGACTTGGAAACTAAATAGGTACCTACATACACATAGTACGTATAGGTATACAGACGTCGGATTCGTATTCAGCGACCCACGCCATTAAGTATCTAGCTATGGGTCAAATCCGAGCGCATTGGATGAATAAAAATTTTCAAGGTTGCATTTTTGACCTTTTCGCTCGGAAAATTGGCCTACCCGAAAGCGAACGCGCACGCAATTACGAATAGGTACCTACGTAGCGTACTTATGTGCAGTACAATTGTACAATGTATAGATGTTTATACTCGTAGGTATACCTACCTAGTTAATTTTAATAAACGGTGGAAATGGAAATCATTTGATGGACGCGGCGCGGCGGCGCGGCGACGCGGCGGTGGTACCTAATACCTATCAGTCGTCACGGTACACACTACACAGTGAACGTTGGTTTTTCTCATCCGTACTGACTTATTCGTCTTACGATTAGTTCGTTCTGCTTTATCAAACAATTTCACGACCCAAAAAAACTAATGGATTCTCCGATTCTGGTCGGCGATTAATGATCGTCGCGTCTCGCGACGTTGGGGCGGCGGCGGCGACGACGGCCGCAGCCGCGATCCCGATCGCTTGTCGTTCCGCGTGAAATATCGGACATGGAAGCGTGGACTTGACTTTCTTTTATGTGTATCATGGTCGCGTCCCGTCGTTTCTCTTTCGTACCTACTTCGTTAGGTACGGTACCTTCATCCTACCAGTTTACCTACCTTTTAGTTTTAGGTAGGTACCTAAGGTGTCGCCTCGCTAGTCGTCGTTATCGCGAAAAACTTGCTGCGGCGCGGCGCGGCGCGGCGTAGCTTATTGACGCTTAAACGTTTCACTAGCCGACTCCTTACTTACATAGGTAGATAGGTAGGTAGGTAGGTAGGTAGGTACCGTACTTGCTCGCTTACCTACTTATGAAAGAAACGTGTCGTAAAGAAGATACTCCGTGGCTTGTAAAAGCTTGGCGCCGCGCCACCAGCGAGCGCCATGAGATTGCGAAATTGTTCGACTTTAGTTCGCTATGTTTGCGTTTTTACTTGGTACCTACGTACGTATTGTGTGGTTCGTCGAAGATGCGTTGGTGTTGGGAGTCGGAAGCGACGATGAATAACAGAACTACATACCTACATAGGTAATTAAGTAGGTACATACGTATTAAGACGTTCGTTTACGACGGCGCGGCGCGGCGAACAGGTTATGCAATTTTATTAACGTCCGCGAGAAGGATCTCGCTTACGTGCGCGTTCGCGTTTGTACGGGGGCCGGGGTTAGGGTGACAATGAAAAGCATGGGTAAAATTTTTTTCCCGATTTTGAAATCGCTCACCCTCTAAAAGTGTTCATTGATACATATAAACAAAAATTATTCCCAAAATCTCACTCCTCTGAGTTGAGGTTAACACGTGCCGCCGAGCACTCAAAGTTGAGGACGCGATGTCCGAGCGCGTTCGATGTTACTCCGCCACGATACGCGGTGGTGAAGTTTTCAGCGTACGGGCTGCGTTGCAAAGATGTTCTTACGCCCTTATGTGGGACAGGGGAGGGAAAGGTGTTCAAATTACTCCAACTCGATAAAGAATCATGTTAGATCATCTAAAATATACCCAGTGTGTTTTGATTTTATGGCTGTTGGAAAAAAATTTAGAAAAATTGATTTTTCCCCATTAATTTCAATGTTTTTAACACGAAAATCGGTTCTCAATGATGAATTTCATGTATTTCTCATTCGAGTATTGTAAATCAAGGGTAATGCGGCTGAAATTTTTCAAAAATTTTGGGGTTTCAATTTTTGAGGGCTGATTGATAGCAAAAATCGTCCAAAATTATGTGAAGAAATCGATACTTTTACAAGTTTTTTTAATACTCATAAAATCAGTTTAAAAAAAAATCAAAACAGACTGGGTATATTCTAGATGATCCAAAACGATTCTTTATCGAGTAATTTGAACACTTTTTCCTCCCCTGTCCCACGGAAGGGCATAAGAACGTCTTTGCAACGCAGCCCGTACGCTGAAAACTTCACCACCGCGGCCGCGTGTCCTGGCGGAGTAACATCGAACGCGCTCGGACATGGACATCGCGTCCTCAACTTTGAGTGCTCGCTGCTCGGCGGCACGTGTTAACCTCAACTCAGAGGAGTGAAATTTTGGGAATAATTTTTGTTTATACCAATAAACACTTTTAGAGGGTGAGCGATTTCAAAATCGAAAAAAAAATTTCATTGTCACCCTAACGGGGGTAGAAAAATTACTCATTCGCGCCGCTTTTCATCCAATTTCATCTCTTTGAGTGAATTTGACGTCGAGATGTTGCGTAAATCTTGAATTTCTTTTAAAATCCCTCATTTGCGACGTCATGTCATGGGTAAGCCTATTGAAGTCATAAGGAGGTAAAAATTATATTGAAGCGTTCGCTGTACGTCTGTACCCGAAGAGATGAATTGGATGAAAAAAAAAAAGATTTCATGTCGCAATTGGTAAAATGTATACGGTTTTGAAAAAATTGAAAATCAAATTTCTTGCCAATTTTGGCAAAATTGGAGATTTTACGCTACGTTAATTTCACGATTTAGGGAATTCTCTGCTTCCAATCGGGAAACTAATCAAAAATTCGTGTTCTGGAGGTTCAAATTATGTCTAAGAATTATGCCATACAAGGATTGGTTTGAGGTATTGGGTTGGAAAAATGGAAACTTGCGATTTGGAGTAAATTTTCACCAAAATCGGCTGTTTTTTGCTACCAAAAATAGACAAATAAGAAAGTATAGGTAATCACTCCTTATCCGGAAACCAATAACACATTCGGATTCGGAAGGTTCGAATTATGTATAGAAAACAGGTTTCAAACTCTAATTTATCAACATTGCTTGTCTCAATACATATGTGAAAAATCGTAATTTTACTGCTTTTCCCTCAAAATTAGCCATTTTTCGCGACATAAATAGTACGATTGCGCGAGTTGTACGTCTATGATCGAAAAACTAACTGCAGATTCGAGTTCAGGAGGGTCGAATGATACGAAAACGACACCAAATTTACCCCGATCCTTCAATGTGGAAAAATAGGGGTGAACCCCTCCTAAAACACCCTCTCACGCCCTCCCTAAGGGAAATTTTTGATGCCACCCCTTCTCAAAAATATTGTTATGGGTCGTACCAAAATAAAAACCACATTTCAAGCCGTGTTCAGAAAGTGAAGTATATTCCGGTTAACCGCATGGACTAGTAGGTAGTAGGTACCTATGCCTACTTGATCCACCTCTAACCCCGGTGCGTTCTCATTCGATGCATTTCTGCACTTTTTATTTTTTTCTTTATAGTAAAAGTACATAAATATGTAGGTACCTATAATTATTATAAATAGTGATGAATGAAATTGAGAACTGATCGACTGAACTTTTTAAGAGAGTTGTTTTTTTTTTTTTGCCATGTTTAGTACCTATGTAGTAGGTACATATTTATTTCCAAGTACTCAACTACCGCATTTTTTTTTGTCTTCGTTTTAAGAGAGAACCTTTATTATTGGCGATTTACAGCGCATAAATTAAATGTTTAGATACAATCCCTTTCATTTAACATGACCTCCGAGATTTCGTAAACAAAACAGAACTAACCAATGGGAAGCCTTAAAAAACGTAGGTACCATACGCGGTTGTCATTTTCTTCAAATATGTACTATGTAGCTATCGCTTGTCAAAACAAAACATCATATCTACGTTATACCTACATATGTACTGTACATACCTATATTATGTATTTGGCAACTCAGATACATAGGTATCTAACTTATCACGGTAGGTAGGCTAGGTAGGTAATTCCCCGCCGCGCGCCACCGTCGTTGGCGCGAGGCGAGAGCTGTAATAGCACGAGTTTTGAAACAACATGCATTTTAGTCCCTTGTAGCGTATTATACTATTTTGTTACGTTAATCTTTAAAAATTGTATTTTTTTCGTTTTTGTTGCAACTTGTAATCATTACCAAGGGTACCCTAACCCTACCTGATTCTTTCAATGTACACAGCACAGACCCACCTCGCCTCCCTCTCTGTTGCCACTCATTTTTCTTTGCCATTTCCGCTCTACGGCGCGGCGAGCTTTTGCTGCCGTTTTCGTCGTCGTTATCGCTAAAGAACGTATTACGAATGTTTGTGCGCGTACGTACGCGTACACGCATATAGCGTTTATTTATTACTGTACATACAATAAATATAGGTACTCGCGGCATGGCGTATCGTGACGTGGCGTGGCGTGGCGTGGCGTGGCGCGGCGCGGCGCGGCGCGTATTAAAAACAGAACGTAGTCTTGCGGTGAAATTTCCCAGTTACAGCAAAAATATCGAGTGAAATTTTCACATTGTAATTACGGAGGCATTGTCCTACCTTATGATAACGTTTTTTGTAGGTAATGCGCGCATCGCATTGGCATTGCAGGTAAGTAACTATACGCGAATGTCACGTGTATTTTTGTATGGTACATTACATTTTTTTTTTTTTTTTTTAAATACAATGTACCTACATGTGTAGGTAGGAAGGAAGGTAGGCAAGTGAGTGATGAAAATAGGTAAACCCGTAAGCATACGAGATTATAGCGAAAGCAAAAGGCGCGCGTGTATGATACGTGTGCGGCGTGGCGTGGTGGTTACCCAATAGGATGTCCCTTATTTATATTTGGTGGAAAATTATTTTTTGAATTTTTGTCGGGACCCCCTCCCCCTAATTTGGTTCCAGTCCATAAGAAAATAACACACAAAAAATTTCAGCCCGATTGATGCATGTTAACCCGTGCCTCACAGTCACAGCCCATTTCGAAAAATTGACGGAGCACGCCCGAGCTCATATTTCATATTTCTCCACTACCGGCACGCGGCAACGAAACGCTAAAATTACCCCTATATACTGACTGAACTGACTCGGCAGCTTAAAACCGACGCCGAAGACGTACAGATTAAGATAGAGCGTTCGGGTTAGCGGCATTCGATTCCTTATAAAATTTCGAATCGTACAGGTTTTTTTTCAAATTTTTTGCGCCCCCCCCCCGGGGGAAAAGCGCGAGGATATGAAAAAGTATGATTGAAAATGACAAACCATCAAAATTGATGCAGAATATTTCAAACAGATTTTTCGAAGGAAAAAAATTCCAGGAGATATTCAGAGGTTCTGAATCCATTTCTGAGGTCATTTTGACTTCAAACTACACTCATGACCATGGATTTTAAAGCCTGCAATTAGGCAACCCAATTTTCGTTTTCTCCTACATAAAATCTGTACAAAATGTCTTGATCAAATTTTTGTCACTTTTCTCCATTTCTATGAATTTGATGAAATTTCCAAGACGCCGCAGTATTAATAAGTACTACTGCTTTCTTCTATGAGGTGTTTTTGTTTAGAGGGGGAGGGGGTGATTGTGGTCTTAGTTTGCGTTTTGCATAAAAAAGTGAAGATATCTAATTTTTGTTAGCAAATTTAGTGTAGAATAATAATCTACTACCCAGTAGCGTAACTTGACATTCCCTCTGGGGGGTGGGGGGACAGAAGTCGAAGGGTGAAAATTTTTTTCTTAGGTATATACAGAATGGGTATAAAGATCTCGGATAGCTCCCCCCCCCTCGTATTTACGCCACTGCTACTACCCCAATTTTTGAAAAAATTACATTTTCATCAAGTTATAGGTATAAAAGCATCATTTTTGGGTGGTTCAATCTCCCTGCAGGAGTCTTCGGAACCTTTTGACGGGAGGAACTCTCACTAAATTGTTCGGTATGGTGTCCTGAATCAATTAAGTCGAGAAATCTTAGATCGAAATTTTTTCTGTGCTTGATGACCTTTCTTGCGTAAATGCACTGCACTAATTCAGTTTTTTCAGCAGTCATAAAAGCACAAAAAAAATTCGAAACAAACAACTAGGTACCTACCTATACTCTAGGTAACCTAAAACCAAGTTTTACTACATAATATACTATATTTTCAACACCTCTCCCCCGCTGAGCTCACATAACGCCGTATCAACATTTCCGTTACGTAGCCCGTACATGGAAAACTTGGCCACCGCGTATGGCGGCCGGGTAGCAACGGACGCGCTCGGGAGTCGCGTCCTCAACTTTGAGGGCACGGCGGCGGCACGGGTAAACGTGCTTCAATCAAGTCGGGAAAAATTTTAAAAATGTTTTGGGGATGCATATAAAAAATTTAGAGGGTATGCGTCTCGAAATTCCAACTTTTAATTTTCCTTGGACACCCTACACGTACAGTGCGAAAGGACCGCTCCTAAAAGTTGGATTTACCCGATTTTTGGAAATTTTTTATGCTAACGGGAAATTTTCAAAATTGATTTTTCTCGAAAGGCCTCAACTTTTCCCCATATTCACTTCTTAGGACAATATGATAAGTGACAAAACTGTTCGTTTTTCAATGTTCTACGACTTTTGTTACTTGACCTACCTACCTACCTACCTACCTACCTATGTTTTGTGTTGTTTTGTTTTCCTTTATAAATGCTCAACTTGGAAAGTTTACAGCCGAAACCTTGATATTTGAACCGTCTGCGCATTGCCCACCTGAAATAAGGAGACAAAATATGCACCAATTTCAGAGAATTTGGGGAATATCGAAATACGTGCCCTACCTAATAGGCTAATATCTACATATACGAAACGTTCCCTTTCTACCTACTGTTTTTTTTTTCTATTTTTTATTTTCATTTTTTTCGGTTGGTCTTTTTTTTTTTACCCGAAATGTCCGCCGCGCCGCATTAGATTGCGGTAGTAGGCAAACGTGAGCGCCATATAGGTACGTACCTATTTATTTATGGCACTTGTTTTGTTTGGCGAGACGGGGCGCGGACGGGGCGGGGCGGGGCGGTGCAACATAGCATGCTCCAACAGGTTTTATACGCGCAAGTACATAAATGCGCGGAGAGGAGAGAAATATGGTTCATGGTACGTACTAATGTATGTACGTATGTATTAAGTACTTATACCCAACCATCGTCCGTCAACTCATCGCACCGCACCGTCAGCGCCAAGAACAACGCGAATAATGACGAGACGACGATCGAGATTGAAATCGAGATCGCGATCACGATCTCGATCTCAGTAAAAAGATATGTACCTAATGCACGTAGGTAGGTGGATAGGTAGGTAGGTAGGTAGGTAGGTAGGTACATAGGTAGAGGTAAGAGAATTGCGATCGGGTACGGTATACGGTTCGACGGTTTGGTGTGGATGCGAATTATGCGTAGCAGCAGCAGCAGCAGCGGCGGCGTCTCGTCTTCACTGAGCTGCGCTGCGGTGCAGTGCAGTTATTGTTGTTGCTCGTCGCCGTTCGTCGTCTCGTATTCGCGTTCGCCTTCACGTTCACGTTCAAGTTCGCTTTCGCTTTCGCTTTCGTCGTTGTCGTTGTCGCCGCACGCGCGACACTAAAATACCTAAACAGGTACAGTATTTGCGTTCGCCTTGGCCTTGGTTTTGCGCCAGCGCAGTTAGTACCTACCTACCCACCCACCCACATAAACTTGTTAGGTTCCTACCAACGTGGACGTATCCTGGCGATAAATACCTAGACCTACTGCCACCTACGCAACGCTACAGCTACAGCTACGCCTGCAGTCATGCCTACAAGTGTACGCCAATCATCGCCACTCGGACTTACGACGTAGGCACCTGCACCAGGTATGCGTTGCCGTTTGTTTTCACATTCATTTGGTCATTTGCCTAGATTCGGTTCTTAGGTTGGGTCGCATCGCATCGCATCGCATCGCGTCGCGATAGGTTGCTCGCTCCGTTTCGAGTGCGTGTGCGTGCAAGTGTGCGTTCGTCCGACTCGCGGACTGCGGCGGCGTCGGCATTCGGTGGTTGCCGGCCATGTTTTACGAAATAAAAGACAAGCGTACCAAGGCCGGCGGCGCGCAAACCAAATGGTGGCTTACGGCGGCGTTTTCCGGCGTCGTTATAACGGCCAGCTTCATCGGCATCATTTTCTGGTTGGGAATCACGGCTAGACAATCGGAGCCGAACCACGAACGACATCCGCCGTCGCCGTCGTTTCGCGATCATCATCAGCAGCACGCCTCCAGACCCTCGAAATCGTCGCAATCGCCATCGCCACCTTCGCTGTCGTCGCCGCCGCCGCCGCCACCGCCACCGCAGTTGGACTATCCGGCTGCCGAAATATCGAAAACTGCCGTCAAACGTAAAAAAGGACGCGTCGAAATGGTTGGCGACGGCGGTCGCGTCGATTCGGCGACCAGCTCGAAAATCACTCCCAGCAGCCCCGTCGGCGAAACGGAAGCATCGGTGGAATCGAGTATCGACGAATACGCGGCAGCGGAGCCAAACGATTCGCCCGACGTTCAACTACGTTCCAAAATTGCCAAATTGTCGTCGATGCGAGAATACTTGGCCGCCGCGGCTGCCGACAACGACCATCGCGACATTCATCTCAAGGACGGAATCAGCCCGTTGGAAGAGATTTTACCGGAGACGGTTTCCAGTGCCGCCGCCGGCGGCGGCGGCGACGTCGAGAGTAATTCGGTAAAAAAGAAAAGCGAAGCCGTATTGCCCAGCTGGTACGATCAGAATTTGCAAAACTCCAAGCCGTCCAGGCCGGAGCCTTCGAACGAGCTGAAACAGGACGCGGTCTACGATTTGCCGGATTTCTCGCTGATCAAGCCGGACCTCAGCGCGTTCAATACGAAAACAATTCCCGCCTTTACCTATCTGAAGGAGCCGCTGCCTCCTCATTTCGAACATACAGCGGCCGCAGTCGACGCAGAAACCGGCGCCGCAATGGGTAACGTCGCCGATTCGTTGTATTATCACCATCACCACCACCACCACGGTGACGACGACCACCATCATCACCGTCACCATCAGCAACAGCAACAGCAGCAGCAACATCAACACCATCAATCGCACCATCATTTGCGGCAGCAGCAGCAACAACAACAACATCATCATCATCGACAATCCTCCGCTTCGCCATCCATACTGGATGACGATGACGATGACGATGATGGAAGAGAAGATGTCGACGGTATGGGCATGGGCATCGGGGCCGGCGACGGCGACGGCGACGATAATCGCCAACACGGTGCGTTGTCCAATGTATCCGGCGGCGGCGGCAAAGACGACAGTTCGTTGATGAGTTTCTTGCAGAAAAGATTACAAAACGTGCACGACTGGCTGCTGTACGGAAGTAAAAAGAATCGCACCGTCGACGTAATGGAGTTGGTGAAAATGGTAAACAGTTCGTTTCACGCGAAAAACGTGGGCGCCATTTTTTCAAAATTCAAAGATCTGTACGTCGGCCTGAATACGAGCGACGTGCAAAATATGCCCGTCTCGAATTTACTGTACCCGACCAGCCCGTCGCTGCTCAACAACAGCACCAGCTTGGTGTCGTTCGGGCTGCTGGCCATCGACTTGTTTTTGCTGCACAACGTTCAACAGATCGTGTGGAACGAGGAGTCGCACATCGGCGACGAAATGCTCAAAGATCCGGACGTGGTAGCGCTGAACGCGCTCTTCATGTCTCCGGACCGCGTCCAACAGCTCAGGCAGACCAATTCGCGTATATTCACCAGCGACAGGCAGAAAAAAGGCGTCGTACACGATTTGCTCGAATTCGTGAACGGCGGCCTCAGGGCCGTACTCAACCTCAGCAAAGCGTACAAGAGCAGCGTCACCAGATCTAACGCAAACGCCAACGCCAACGCCCGTAGCAGATCCAACGGCTCCACTTTGGATTGCATATGGACGCTGTACTGCAGGAATTTAGACAAGACTGCCAAATTGCACGGCCCGTACGGATTCCTGGCTAAAATGAACAGGTTCGTGACTCGACTGATTTTTTTTCGTTCCTTTCCTTTTTTTCTTTTAATTTTTTATATTTAACGCGCGTATGTAGAGGTACGCTAACCCACGCACAAAAGTAGAAAAGTACCTACCTTCCTACCTACCTACCTACCTACCTACCTACCAATACCTACGTGCGTCCCCTATGCACCTATAGTGCGGGTAGTACATCTACATACCTGCGAGTAGGGTTGACTTGATACGCGCGCAAATTTTATTGATTCATGTCCACAGCGTCGCTGTCGCTGCTGCTGCGATGGATTTTCGATGAAATTGATTTGAATTTATATACTTATTTTGCAAATGCGTAAAAAGTACGAATTAAGGAACGTGCCGAGAATCGGAGAGAAAATACTTATGCGGGAGAGGGAGTAAGGATCGAGCCCTTTTTCCCAAGGTGTGCTTGCAATTTTATGTACGTACCTAGCTACCTAGCTACGTAAGCGTAGGTGCGCATGTAGCGGGAGGAGGTGTAGCTGGTCAGTGGCGTACCGAAGGCATTTTCCAGGCGGGTGGGAGGGGGGGAGGTCTCATGGAAATTCCAACTCGAATTCATGAAATTCTCTACTCAAAATGGATACAACTTGGAATACCAGGAAAATTTTATGAGGAATGAGTGAAAGGGAACCTTTTTTTGGCGCCATCACCTCAAATAGGTAGTGTACAGAAAGAAGAATTCTAATTTATACCCGAGCGAAGCGAGGGTGAAGCTTTGAAAAAATTGGATTTTTAATGCCTAAAAAAGCCATTTTTTCATATTTTAGGGCTTTCAAAATTCTTATTTGATGTAATTTGAGAGGGGAGAGGGTAGGAATGTAGCCATTAGATATTCATAATCAATGGTGTTGAAAGTTTTTTGGGAGCGTAAAAATTGAGAATAAAAACGCAGAGTATCAGATCGGAGCCTTCTTTAACACTGTTTTGGAAAAATGATACATTTTTTAGATTTTCAGTTTTGGGAAAATTATGAATTTTGCAGTCGAGAAAGTGACTAATTCCCAACTGCCCAATTTTCCCAACTCACAAGTGAAACATTTTCTCTGGGGGGGGGGGGGAAGCTCCCCCTCCTCCCTTTCGGCACGTCCCTGCGTAATTTACTCGTACGTGAAAATACGCAGGGTAGATATATGTACGAGTAGGTACTTACACGTATCTACCCTGCGTTTGCGTTCGCGTACCTCTACTTAAATCACGCGGGTACCGAAATCTAACCTCTCGTGAGCGTGCTGCGGCGCGGCGCGGCGGAATAAGTGGCTGTGTAATGACTACGTACGGGTACGTGTACGTGTACGTGTACTGTACCTGTACGTCTACGTAGATGTACCTAGACCTACCTTTTGTGGCCAAACAAACAATGGAAACGTGACTTTCGAAGCGCGTTTAGGAAGTAGCGCGGCTCGGCGCGGCGCTGCAAACGACACACAGTCAAGTACATACGTAGCGTTGGTTGGTAAGGTCAGGTACGCCGCATACCTAATAGTCGCTTACAATACCTACCGTCGCGTATTCGACGCAATTGGGCTACCCATTGACAACGCGTATAAAATCTATAAACACACAAACCAAACAATCGGCGGCGGCGGGCCAAGAAAAGAAAAGAAAAGAAAAGAAAAGAAAAATTAACAAAAAATCGCGAACCTAGCCACCGGTAAAGGTAAGTACTTAGTAGTGAGAGTAAGAAGAGGAGGCGGAGGGACCATATTGCGAACGATTGAGCACCGTTTGGAAAAATACGAGAAAATACCCGCGACGAAGAAAGAAAAGAAAAACACACGTTTAGGCATCGGCATCTAGGGCATGAGAATACTCGTAGTTTATTTTTTGAATGGTTGAATGGCCACGCTTCGCTGCACGACGCTTCGCTGTAGACTGGGAAGAAGCTGGCCGCGGCGCGGCGCGGCGGGGCGGGGCGGGGCGGAGCGGTGCAGCCGGCGAAAGAGAGAAACGTGAACGCGAGAGCGCGAGCGGAAGACGCATTCGCGTCGCGAAAGTTTACGAGTGATCGAACGCAGGTACATACTACACATGTACATATGTAGGTGTACTTACCTGCCATGCAGGTCGTAGGTAACGTACATATTTTTTCATTGTAGTGTGAGTAAAAGTGGACTTGGACTTTTACTCACACTCGCGAATCGCTCGAGTGCTCAAGCTCGCCTTTTACTCACACTACAACAAAAAATATCGTATGCAATGAGGGAGATGAAGTGATTTTCGACGAATTTTGAGGTTTATTGCCCGAGCGAAGCGAGGGAAATAATAATTCAAAATTCGTCGAAAATCACTTCATCTCCCTCATTGCATGATGTAGGTGTAAACAAATAAAAATGACTATTTTTATTGCGTTATAGCACAGCGCAGCGTAGGTAAGAAGCAGAATGCAGCGCTTGTGTGGCCGCTGCGCTGCTCGCTGCGATATCTGTAGCTACCTATTACCTACTCATCTATAAGGGCAAGGCAAGGAGCCCTATCTCCGGCCCCTGTCCTAAGTCCGACTCCCTCTCGATGATCGCAGCAAGTACCAAAATTTTTTGACTCAAGTTTTCATTTTATGGTGTCTTAACTCCGACCTCCTATACTTGTAATCTGTTGTTTTTAACGCGATTATGTTTTTTCCAATTTTCTCCGCGAGTTTCGACTGCAGAGTTGTCGTTTCGGACTTATTTTATTCATCTGTGAGAAAGAAACCCCCCCCCCTCCCTCCCCCAAAAGAGGAAATTTCGACAAATTGCATCATTAACCGCCAAAATAGGAGGGGGTCGAAATTAGGAATACAAATTTTGAAAATCGATTTTTGACTTCCTTCGGGGAAAAAATCGTTAAAAATCGTAAAAATTATTTTTGAGCCCCAACCTTTTCGGTACTTGTGGTAGACACTTCAAGGTATCTTTTAAGCCAATTTCGAAAATTTTTGACCCAAAGACGGTTCGGAGATAGAGACAGTTCTTCAAAAGGGGGCCGGAGATAGGGCACCTTACCCTTACCTATATATGTATGTATGCAATTGTATAATAATACCTATACACGAGTATATCTACCTATTACCGTATTACCTACCAACGTGAAGACGGAGAAAACTGATTTCGGTCGATTTATGATCTGTTTCAGCTTGGGTCTAAGACTGATGATGGGAGAATTTCCGGTGGAGAAAGCCTTGGATCGTTTGATGAAAGAATACAACAGTGGCTGGGGTCCGTTAGATTGCGATAAATTATTTCCTAGGTAAGTTTCAACTTGCGCTAGGCCAACGACGCCGCGGCCGGTTGGCGCGGCGGCTACACAACTACCTACCTACCTACCTACTTTTTTTTGTTCAAAAAATTTATATTTGATTAATATGGGGTACAAAGACTCCAAAGTTCACACCACTACCTTGCATACCAAAGATTTATAAAGAGAGAGGTGGAGCCGTTGGATTGTTGAGAGGAAAACATGGTAAATAAAGATAAGGAAGAACATTGCAACGCAGGAGAAATTATATTAAAAACAAAAAAAAAGAGAGAGAGAGAGAGAGAGAGAGAGAAGAGAGGTATATTGAAAGGCATACATTTCACAAAATAAGATAAGTTTTCCCTTACCAATGCGCACAGCGCGAGCGGCAGCGGGGAATCTAATAAGATAAATAATAATTTAGTACCTACGTCAATGCGCAAGCAAGCGCGAGCGACGATAGGGCTCTCTTTACAACTAGATTTTACATAAATAAAAATTTCCAATATAAATACATAATTACAAACTCTCGACATAATGAATACACAAATTAAATTATTGATCACAGTAATACATATCACATCAAAATACAATTGAACATAATTAAATTAAATTATTGCCGACGAATTAAGAATTGAATCCGGCGAGTACAGAATTGAATTATTGCCTACAGATTTATTTGATTTAAATTTTTAACAAATCTTTTTTTAGGGTTTTCTTAAAGGTCTCTTTTCTTGATTTTTGCCTTATTTCATTTGGTATACTGTTGTATATCATAGGGCACTTGAATGGGGCCTGCATTCTTACTCTTTCCACTAACCAGTCTGGGATCTCAGCCTGTTTCCCTCTTGCCCTTAGTCCTTCTCTTCTTATGAGCCCTACACCAAATTTTGACTCATTCTTATGTACATAAGTCGCTGCAACCAAGTTATAGGCCTTCTTAATGGGTAAAATTCCAAGCCTCTCAAAAACTCCTTTAGTTGTATCACGTCTCTGCAGACCCACAATATTTCTTATTGCCCATTTTTGGAGTACCATTAGAGGGTCAATGTGCATATCTGCTGCGCCACCCCAAGCCAACAAACCATACTTGAGCACAGAGTCATATAATGCAAAGTAAACCTTACGGAGGTGATATTGAGTAAAAAAGCCTCGTAAGTAGAATAATAAGAAGTTTAATTTGCGCAGTTTTTTTTGTAAGTATTCTGAGTGAGCATGCCACTTCAATTTGGAATCAAATATAACTCCTAAGTACTTCATATTCTCAACTTGGGTCAGCGGTTCACATTTGCAATTAGTTTCACACCCTACTTTTTTATGCAAATAACAACGCCCCCTTAAATTAGGAATATCACGGAGACCATAAGCCATAATGTTTGTTTTTGATTGGTTTGGAGTTAACTTATTAATGGAAAACCATTTTTTTAAAATGCCCAGACACCTGTTAACGTTTTCAACTAGTTTATTGACTGAGTTTGCCCAAAAAACAATAGCAATATCATCTGCAAATGCATAGAGCGATCCAAAGAGGTCCAATTTAAAAATATCATTTAAATAAATCAAAAAAAGAAGGGGGCCTAGCACACTACCTTGTGGTACTCCTCTTTTAATCTCTCTTGCATTCCCAGTCTTCCCTCCTACTCTGACTCTTTGTTCACGCCCGATTAAATATGACAAAAACCATTGAGAGAGAGAGAGAGAGAGAAAAAAAATTATAATAATAAATGAGTGAATGATAAGTGAGAAAGCTAGCTTACCTACCTTTTAAGGGTTCTCAGTGTAACCGGGAGCTCCATTAGAATTGCATTTTCAGATTTTCCGTCGTTTTGTTTCGTCTGTATTATAAGCGCGGCTGTACGCAAAAATCTGGAAAGTGGAAATACATATGTACTTGGGTACGATGCCGCTAATTCTTTCTAGTCTGGCTTCAATCTTGCTCAAACACCACCATTCGAACGAATATGATGGAAAAAAGAAGCTGTTGCCGAATTATGGGGTGGGCGTGGGGTGCCGTGCCGTGCCGTGCCCTAAAATGGTACCGAGGATATACGAAAAAAAAGAACCGGCTGTGAAAATGCTTGACAAATTCTCAGTCCGATGCTATTGGTCGAATTTTATTCGGAATCGGATGTATGTACATTGTACACTTCTACTTACATGACGGAAGAAGAAGCGATAGCCAAAACACTACAAGTACCTATACTTACCAAGGTAGGTTGCTATTCAAAAGAAATGACTATGAAAATTCTAGGCGAATTCTCGGACTAATATACTACCTACCTACTCGTGTCGCGCGATAGTCCCAAAAATGAGCTTTGAAATTGAAAAGTTGAGCTTTCTCGGCACAGAATTGCACCAAAATGTAATCTACCCTTCTCCTGCATGATCTGCGCCTACTGTAAAATCAGCTCGATCTGTTCAGTGTTCAGTTTAACGAGAGAAATCGCGTTAGAAAGAAAAGGCTTCAGCAAATAAATTCGAAGTAATTCTTCGCAACTTATTAGTCTGGTTTTTTAGACTTGCAATTGAGGTCCGAAAATTTCTATGGCATGGCATGGCATGGCATGTCGAAATTTTAATTTGCCTCTGAGGTAAAAACAAACTCGTACGTAGATATGTAAGATTACAAACTCGCTTCACTGATGCAACTATTAATAAAACACAACTTAAGGTCATAATTAAGTGCAGCCCTCCACTACCTTTCGAGTTATCGTCGGCGTTCCACTGGACCCGAACTCACCCCTACCTATCAACTTATTTTCTTTTCTTTTCTTTTTTTTTTTTTCATCGAAAACTTTTATTAAGTATTTGAATAAAACACAAGGGTAGGTATTTAATTACATACAAGGCACACACGTGGCTGCGATTTAGCGCATCTTGCCGCTGTGTGTGAACGAGAAGAAACAGTAGGCACACATACACATACATATAGGTATAGGTATAGGTATAGGTGCAGGTGTAGGTGAAGATACATTACCTACGTATATCTATATACTGACGTTGAGGAAACCTAGGGTAGGTAGAGGTACTCAGTCCGGCCACCTCAGACGTCAGGAGGTCAGGAGCCTTTTTTTATTATTTTTTTTTTATTGATGGCCGCGGATCAGTTGAGCGAAAACCGAGATCTAGTTTCTCCGACAAAGAATGGGCATTCGAAAACGACGTGCTCACTGTTTTGAACATCAACACTAAGACAGGTAGGTATACATACCTATGGAAATAGAATGGACGGCGGAGTAGGGAGTAACGATGGCAATTGAAATTACTTCGCGTCCCGTCGCGTCCCGTCTCGTCGAGCGGCTTTTCCGCCAGCGAGAGCGAGCGGGAATGATTTTTAAGCGACTGATTAATTAAAAAAATGATTTTACGCGACGCGAGTAAAATGCCTGCACTGCGCTGCGGGCTGCGCAGACGGGCCCGGGCAGGCGGGCACCATCTTACCATACCATATGTACGTACGAACGCGAACGGCGAACGGCGAACGCTCGCGGGTGTAGTACGCCATTGGCAATTGCCAATTGCCAATTGCCATGCCATGCCTAGCAGCCGATACTTACTTTGCGCGACGTATATTATAGTGTCGCGTTGCCGCAATAAAAATAATTTTGCATATGTACTTAGGTACTTACTTTTGCATTACTTACCTCGTTAGCGTACAAGAATACTCACTTTCTCTTTTCGAGAGTACGTACGCGGTACGCGCGTCGCGTCGCGTCGCGTCGCTCGTATTGAAATAAAGAAAGTGTCTCGCCGCGCCGCGCCATCGCCATTAATTACTTACCCAAAGTACATTTACGTACGTAGGTAGGTACCTACGCGCAAAAAGTCCGCGAATACATAATTAATTTTGAATAATTTGCACGCTTTTTATTCGCCCATCATTCGCGCAAACCGGTTGTCGATTTTCATTTCTACCCATGTACCTACCTAAGTAGGTATAGTAGGTACATATGTATAGTACCTATATGTAGGTATGTTAGATGTTACGCCTAATCCATGTATGTAATTGCCGAATGTATGAAATTTATAACCTCAAATTCTTCTACCATTTTTCTTAATTCAAAAATGAAAATTCAAAATATTTTGACATAGAGAAATAACATTCAGCTACATTTCAAAAAAAAAAAAATTCAACCAGCTACAAATTTCAACTGGAAAATGTTTTGTGCTGCAAAGAAGATTTTTCATTCAATGTAAGAAATTTTCCAATTGAAGTAGCTGTTTGACCTTTTTTTTTTTTCAAAACGTACCTAGCTAAATGTTAATTCTCTGTGCCAAAATAATTTGAATTTTCATTTTTGAATTAAGAAAAATGGTAGAAGGTTTTGAAGTTATAACTTTCATGAAATAGGCAAAAATTTTGCCTATTTCATGAATTCGGCAATTACATGGATTAGGCGTAACATACCTATACACTGTTCCAAATAAGAAACGTCAGCCGCAACCCGCGACACACCGATACACGTTTGCGGTAAGTAACCTATTTATTAGGGTGTGTCAAGTTTCATTTTTTTCTTTTTTTTTTTTGAAATTTGACGGTGCCACCTCTTAATTCTGTTCCTTTTGATGAGAAAGACCCCCATAAAAATTTTACCCTGAAAAAATCATGCCAAGTAGACAGTAGTGGCGCAATGAAGGTGAAAATTTGCCATAAAAGATGGGTAATGTAAAAAATGGTCTGAAGTTTAATATTTCATCCAGCGCGCATGTCAATTTTTCACGTTTAAATTGAAAGTAATGCGAAAATCTGGTCAAAAACAAATCACATGGAATATATCATTAAAAAAAAAAACCCTACCAAACATTGCGCGAGTGATCGCCTACTTGCCACGGTTTGGCGCGGCAATTAATGCAAACACCCGGCAAATCATATTCGTAACTTTACCTTTCTTGCGCCGCGCGCCACCACTTAATAAGTATCATTTTTTTGGACTGATTTTTTCGTATTTCCCACTTTTTAGGTCCAATGAAAATTTTAAGGGGGTGGCACGTCTAAAATATGGTCAAACATGACACACCCTACTATTTATGTAGGTACATCTACATACTTATAGGTAGCGATTATCATATAGCGGGGAACTGATGGCGAGGTGTACTATACGTACACTTCGTAGCAAAACTGAGCATAACCATTTTTACTTATTTCATTTCTTTCGTATTGAAATTGATTGATGAAGTAAAACGACTCGAAAGAGTACCGAATTTTGAAATTTGTTTAGGTTGATTCTTCTTTTCGTATTTTGCGTTCGTAACGATGCACGAAACAACAACATAAGGTTCTAAATTACAGGTAGATTATAGGTAGAGGTACTGGTACGCCCTCAGAAGCATTAGCCGTCACCCCCAAAGAAGGAGGCTGAACAGGGACGTACCGATAGGGGGAGGGGGGAGCTCCCCCCCTGAGAAAATTGAGCAATTCAACACATCAGTTGGGAAAATTGGGCAGTTGGGAATTAGTCACTTTCTCGACTGAAAATTCATCATTTTCCCAACTGAAAATGAATCATTTTTCCAAGTTGGAAATCAATAAAATTTTCACTTGTTAGTTTAAAAAATTTTTCGCCTTCGCTTCGCTCGGGCATGAACAAAATCGTAATCCAACAAACTATTTCAAGTAACAACAGTGTTGAAGAAGGCTCCTTTTATTCATTCCCCTGAAAATACCATAGGCGGATTTAGAAAAATGGATCAGGGCAATAGCATTACAAGATTTTTTGGAAAGGTGCAAACTGCAAAATTCATAGATACAAAGACTAGAAATACCAGAAAAATCTTACGACGAAGTAGGAAGGGCCTTCTTTGACATTCCAATCTCAAATACCTAATTTGAATGATTTGCGATTTGATCCGAGCGAAGCGAGGGTGAAGCTTTGAAAAATTGAATTTTTAATGGCCATAAAAGTGATTTTTTTGTATGCTACCTAATGATTTCAAAATTGCTATTTGATGTCATTTTAGGGGGAGAGGGAGGGAGAACATATTCGAAGTCAGTGGCGGTGGAAGCTTTTTTTGGGAGAATACAAAATCGAGGAAGAAGACATGAAGTACCGGAAGGAATTTTTGAGGAAAAGAGCCTGCTTCCTCAACTTTACCTAAAAATGATTTGTGAATTGTGTGTTTGTTCATGCCCGAGCGAAGCGAGGGCGAATCTTTGAAAAAATTGTGGATTTAATGTCCAGAAAATACATTTTTTCAAAGCTTCACCCTCGCTTCGTTCGGGTATAAATTAAATTCTTATTTACATGCACTATTTGAGGCGATAGCGCCAAAAAAGGTTCCATTTTACTCATTCTTCATAAAATTGTTCTGGTATTTCAAGTTGCATCCATTTTGAGTTGGGAATTTCATGAATTCGAGTTGGGATTTTCATGAGACCCCCCCCCCTCCCCCCCGGAAAATGCCTTCGGTACGTCACTGAGGCTGAATACCGCGTTTTCGCAATTGGAAAATGGTTGTATACCTATAATAATCATGTTCTAGGGGGTTAATTTTCATATCAAAACGGGATATTTTTCTTTTTTTAAAATGTTTCAAATAAATAAATCACGACGTCGAAAAAATATAAAGGAAGAACGGCCGCGGCCTAATTATCGCACACAAAATAAAAACCATAAAATTTTAACCGCCCTCCCCCTCCCACAGTGTACCCTGTGTAGGTACATGTCACGCGCTAGAATTTCTCAGGGATAGGGGAATTTAACTCTTGAAATGACTGAACCATCATCATTTTTTGCCTATTTTATTCTACCCTAAATTAAGATGACCAAATACCAAATACCATACTACACAGTACCCACCACCCAAGCGCCCATTAGTCTAAATCTAAACAAAGGTCGTACAACTGCGTGACCCTGATCCACCCCTGATCCACCTTTCGAAACTCTTCAGCTCTTCCGTTCGTCCTAAGGCGGCTAGTCACCCCGCTTGGCGCTTTCGCACGTTTTGGTTTTAAGTATCATTTTTTTTTTCAATAGTGTTTTCGCAGTTCTGGTATTCCCAAATTTCGGTCTTTTTACGTACCTATTAGGTGTTCGCATTCTTTTTTTCCCCGGACGGTATTCCCTCGAAATGAATCGCGTCCCCAATTTTCGTTAAAATCCGAACCGAAATAAGTAGGTAGGTGGGTAGGTAGGTAGGTATGTAGGTACCTACATTTAGTTTATTTTTTCTTTCCATCATTCACTTTGCCCTAGGACTGTGCCTACCTAGTATATGTATGTACAATGTACGTGCGTTTGTAAATTCAACGCACGCCTATCGATTATTATCGCAATAAGCTAATGCGCTAGGTAGTTTTTACGCCCAACATACGCGGTTGCGGTTACCTGGTCTCTACTCTCCTCGCCGTCGAAAAAATCCGGCGATGACGGCGGCGAAAATATAATTTTCCGATGCGATTCTTCCATCAACGATCAACGCCCGTCATCATTTAGCTAGACGCGGAAACCATTTTTCACGTTCCATTCGTATCCGCTTATGCGATGCGACGCGACGCGACGCGTATTTACTGCCCGCGTAAACGCTACTCTTGCGTTAGTGAGCTGCTGGGTAGTCGGTAGAGAGGGTTACAGGTACCTCCTAATACGCGCATACACGAGCATTGCGGTCAGCTATAATCGTAATCGTAATCGTAATTGAACACCTACAGCCACAGGCACACCTACCTACCTACCTATACGTACCTACGTGTGCTGCGCGCTTGTACTGTACGCGTCGCGTACCCTGCTACCTGCTTAGTGCTTACCTAGGAGTAGGTAGGTAAGGTACCTCTAACCTCTACCTATCTACAAAATCTACATAGGTACTTAGGTATGTACATAGGTATAGGTAGCTAGTCGCCTCTTTTCCTATTGGTACCTACACATTCGAATCGCCATAAAAATTTCAAGTCGATTACTTAGTCAACTACAACGTCAGTGATGCGTGAGAAAGAAATACTCGAAAAAAGAGCTTTAAAGCTTAAAAGTTCATCTTTCTATGGTCAAGTCTATATTAATTTTCAATCGATTTGTACAGTGTTATTAAATGGGAGCAACTTTTTTTTTTTTTTTTTTTTTTTTTTTTTAATAGAAAAATTGACCTATCACAAGTCTTTAAACTTTGAACTCGTTTATCGCAGTAAAAGCGAAGCTTTGAGAAAAACTTTCAAGAATTAGAGTTATAGCAGAGCGTGAAATTTCTGGACATCTTTTTGGCTTCCGTGTTCCTCTACAATGCGCTGTTTGCGAGATATTTTCGAGAAATTAGTCGAATTAAGAAAATACATGATAAATTGATAGGTAGGTACCTAACAAGAATTAACCAATCACAGGCCTTCAAACTTTGAACTCAATTTTCTGGAATAAGCACGGCGAGTTTTCAAGAAAAATTTATGAAAACTAAAGTTGTAACGCGTGCAATTCCTGACCATCCTTTTGACCTCTGTTTTTCTCTACAATGCACCCGTCGCGAAATATGTATTTTGAAAAATCAATTCAATTAAAAAAAAACCTTACGCATTCTGCGTAAGGTAACCGACTTTTCCACAAAAGTCGGTGTAGAAAACTTAATTTACTTTCGTTCAACTATTCACAAATATTGAGCCTACTGAGAAGTACCAAACTCGAAATTTTGGACTCCAGTGTATCCAGGGAAGGGGCTCAAATCAAAATAAAAAAGTCGGTAATACATAAGTTGAAGAATTGGTACCCACGCTATTTATCAAGTAAAATGACTGAAATTTGAAATTTTGGTCTTGCACTCAAGCTCAAAATTTTGGGCCCTCAAGCTCCCATATCCATAGGGGTACCTTGTGGGGGGGAGGGCACAAATTCAAAAAAGTTGATAAATTGATATTGAATGAAATAATAGTATGCCATTTTTTTTATTTTTTATTTCAAGTTACTATTATTATTCGAAATTGAAATTTTAGCTCAACTGTCCCCATCCCCTCAGGCATTCTTATATTCTTAGGGACATGTAGAAGATTTAGATCGAAAAACAAATACCAAATTCGGAATCAGTGACCCAAAAAATATCAAACTGCGCTTTTTCACAAACTTTTTAATGCCAAACTGTAAATTTTGATTCTTAGATCTCCTTTTGCATCCTTTGAGGGCCGTTTTTGAGCAAAGGAAGGGCCTTCCAAAAAAAGGCTGTATAAGAAGTTGTAGAGAATTAAATTTGTATTCTATAATGTGTCATTAGATTTTTTTGAAGAGCCCTAGTTTTATTCAAATTACGTATTTACGTTTCAAGCTTGTATAAGAAATTAAAAATGGCAGTTCACAAATTTAAGCTACCGAGGGATGACTTAGGAACATGTAGAGGATTCAAATCGAAAAACAAAGACTTAATTCGGAATCAGCGACCCAAAAAACATCAGTTTATGCCCTTTTACAAAGTTTTTTACAAACTTTTTAATGCCAGAATGCGAATTCCGAGCATTGGACCCTCCTTTGCGTCCTTTCTCAACCCCTAAAAAACACAAAAAGTTCAATATCTCGAAAACGGCTGAACCGATTTTAAATCAGTTTGAAAATCTCAAAACTACGTAAAAAATGCTATCTATTGGGATCATTGTCCCCTTGTGGAGCTACACAGCTTTCGAGTTTAATGCGAATTTCGAGTATTGGACCCTCCTTTGAGTCCTTTGAGGACCGTTTTTGACCAAAGGAGGGGCCTCCCGAAAAATGCCTGTTTAGCAAGTTGTAGAGAATTAAATTTGCTTTCGACAATGAGTCATTAGATTTTTTTGAAAATGCCTAGTTTTCAAATTATTCGACCTTCAAGTTTCAGTAAGCTATTGAAAAAACTGTTTACAAATTTTAGGCCTACCGAGAGACGGTGTACCTCAACCGATCAGGCTGAAAATTTTTCTGTAAAGTCCTCAAACCTTTCTTTGCCAATCCTGAAAATTTCAGCTCAATCGGTTCAGTAGTTTTAGAGAAATCGAAATTTGAAGCGCAATGTAACTTTTACCTTGGTTGTTTGAAATTTCGGCTAAGTCCCACCCCCAACCCCTAAAAAACACAAAAAGTTCAATATCTCGAAAACGGCTAAACCGATTTTAAATCGGTTTGAAAATCTCAAAACTACGTAAAAAATGCTATCTTTTGGGATCGTTGTCCCCTTCTGGAGCTACACAGCTTCCGAGTTTAATCGCGGACAAAATTATACATAAACATATAAATATATATATATATATATAAGGAAACCTCGTTCTCAACCACACGTCCTATCGTGTTCAGAATGTCCGAAAACGTAAAAAAAAATTGTTCCCGACGCTCCCTTCAACTACGATGAACAATTTAGTACTCGACTTTTCCTAATGGAAAAGTCGGTAAAACACATAGGTAGGTAGGTACCTAATAACCAGGACTTCAAACTTTGAACGTATTTTTTTCTTGAATGGTGAGATTTTAAGAAAAGTTAATGAGAACCAAAGTTGTAGTGCGTGAAATTCTCGAACATCCGTTAGGCCTTCGTTTTTCTCTACGAGATGCACGGTTTTCACCGTTTGGAAAATATTTTCGAAAACTCAGTTTGATTAGGAAAATGCATAAGCATAATAACAAGGATTGACCAATCACAGGCTTTGGAACTTTGAACTAGATTTTCTTGAAAACGGCGAGCTTTCAAGCAAAATGCGTGGGAACCAAAGTTGTAGAGTTTGAAAATCCATATCATCCTTTTGGTCTCCGTTTTCTCTACGTAGGTACCTACTTAATGCACCGTTCGTGAGATACCTACATGTTTTCGAAAAACTGAATAAACTTTGAACTTGAAAGGCTCAACTTTCAAAGCACGGATCCGCTTTAAAATTTACTTATTTAACTCTTCTCCTATGTACGCTCTGATCATCATAAAAATGTCAAGTCGATTGGTAAACTCTAACGACCTAACGACTCGTACGTTATCACGTCAGAAAGAAATGTCTCAATCTCTCAACAATCAGCTTAAAAGTTGTAAAAGCTCAACTTGCTGTGCACAGAATTGCGCCAAAAAGGCCAAAAACTAACCAGTGCTTCTTTCACATGGTCTACACATAGGTAGGTACCTAGTACCTACTCTAAAAATTGCTGCTCGATCAGTTCAGTTAAACGAGAGAAATCCGCTGGAACGGGAAATCCGCTAAAAAGAAAAGAAAGAAAGAAAGAAAGAAAGAAAGAAAGAAAGAAAGAAAGAAAACATTTTGTTCAATCAAGAAAATATGAAATAAAATGACGGCAAAATGAATGAAAATAAAATTCTTCAATACCCCGATTAAAAATCTCGAGCTCTCTTGCCCGAGTTCAAGTTTAACCTAGGTATATGTATTACCTACGTACATTATTCAGAATTAAAACTGAAAAGCCTAGTAAGCACGGCATCAAGTTGAAAATTTTAAGCCCCTCTGTCTCCTCATATGTACTTATTACTTACGTATCTCCGGGGACATTGTCTTCGAGGGTTCAAATTGAAAAACTACCACGCATAAAAGTGCTGAAATGTTATAAGGTGATGCACCAACGTACCTACTTACTTAATTGGTAGGTGTGTACTTGTACTTGGATTTTGAGTGCTGGGTAAGTAACGGTTTAAGGGTGTTATACATATATGTATTTTTCGCTTTGGTAATGTATTGCCGTTTCACATTGCGTATTACGTTTTGGCTGTTTCTTTGAACCAAGGTCCGAAAATTGCGAAACCCCGTACCTACCTACAGAAATGTTGTTGTTAGGGTATAGTTACTTACTTATACTCGTAGCAAAGTTTTTAAATTTCAAGCGTTTTATACGAGAAAAAAAAACTGAATAAAATGACTAACTGAACGAAGAAACTAACGTCGAATTCGTGGTTAGCGAGTCGATAAAATACCCCGATAAACACCCGTTTTGCGATTGCTTCGCAGAATGTCTTAAAACTCACCTTTTTCGCTGATTTTTCTTGGCAAAAATAGGTACCTAGCGAATTTCGAGGGTTCGTGTAATGTAAATTGTGAAACGATTGTGAAACGGTCATTTATTGGGATATTTCGGCCGGCTGAACTCGAATCCAACGTTAGTTTCTTCGTTCAGTTAGTACATATTAGTCATTTCTTTTCGTACAAATCGCTCAAAATCTGTAAAATCTGCCGAACGATTTTGTGCCATTTTTTTTCCTCGCGATTTTCAGCCCTCACTGCATTAAAATCGCCGAAACTGAATTCGTCATGTACATAAGTACATAAATCGGCGTTGAAAAACACGTTTTTGGTGTGCCTGTTTTCAATCCGTGGGGATGGGTAGGTATATGGTAGGTATACCTATTTTTGGAACAGAAAAGAAGAAAACTTCCTTTATTTCCATTTAAATTGAAAATTCTTGAAGATCAGGCAATAAAACGGTCGTAACTCTCAAGTTCTTTTTTTTTTTTTTTTTTTTTTTGTCATCCAACGTCACGGGGCAACACCTGAAGGGTTTAGATTGAAAATCGGAGAGAAAGCCGATTTCCCCGCTTATCCGGCCAGACAGTCTGCGCACGATGCGACGCGGCGCGGCGCGGCGGGTGCACCGATATCGTTACAGTATGTATACGTACAGGCATGCGTTTACCTACCTACCTACCTACCTACCTACCTACCTACCTACCTACATGTACATATCTAGGTAGTAGGTAGTAGGTACCTAGTACCTAGCATGCGATTTCTCGAGTGCGTGCATAGGTGTATAGCGTACCAAGTAGCAAGTACATACCGACATCCAGTTCATGTACATATACGTAGTCGTAGTTACCTACGTACCTAGGAGGTAGGTGGTAGGTCTAGGTACAGCGATACGCTGTGATGGAAAAGCTAAATTACGTATGTATAATAAATAAACCAGCCAGCGCCGCGTTTTTGTTTTACTCGTAGGTACATATGTAGGTACCTACATTGTACGTAGTACCTCTACCTATATGTAGATATCTGTGGAGTTTGCACCTTTTGCTCTAATGGAGCGTTTTTTTTTCTCTCTCTCTCTTTCTTGCAGATGCAACGCCGAAGAAGCCAAGGAAATCGTAATGCAAACCGCTCTGGGCAGATCGACGTTTTAATTAAATTGCAGAAACGCAACGCAACGCAACGCATCGCATCGCATCGCATCGCATCGGTCGAAAGTATTTTTGTTCGGTCGAAATTTGAGATTTGCGAGAAAAGAAAAAATTTACTAGGTACCTACCCATTGTATCCAACTTTTGGCCGGATGGATAGGTACTTATACATAGGGACGGTGTTTAGGTTACGGTAGTAGGTTCCAACGATTTTTTTTTGCAAAAACCTACTTACGTATCTGGTATCTGTACGTGCGTACGCGTACGGTATACCATATGTGTAATGTACAAATACCTACAATATCTTGTTTGGCAACTAGTTGGTAGGTGCGACGAGACGCGCGTGCACCAGTACCTACCTACCTACCTACCTACCCACCTACCCACCTACCTGCAATGAAAATTCGAGACTGAATTACCAACCTACCTACGCGAGCTAGCGTGTAGGTAGGTTGCGGTTGGTAGGTACGCGTACTATGTGTGTTTCGTACGCGCAGGTAGGTACTAGGTAGTAGGTAGTAGGTAGTAGGTAGTAGGTACCCGATTAAACGAATGCTCACGCTTGCCCATGTACGTATTTGTAGGTCAGCTCAGTAAATAGGTGCGTTTTGAAATGCTTGATTTTGCAGCCGCAGGTACCGCGGTATTCCTATACCCAATTAGCCGTAGGTATTTTAGCGATGTGGTAGCCGTGGATAGGCGAGCTTCGTTTCGAATAGATGAGATCCCGGATCCCGGCTATGTACCGTACCTACTGTATGTCGGAAGAGCCCACTTCGTCGAATCAGTTTTCGGAGATACCTAACCTACACTCCGTTTTTGCATGTGGGTTTTGAAAAATAATCGCGTTACAAGTTTCATGGCAAGATTTATCGCGTAAGACATCGCAAATAAGAAAGAGTTGACATTGTCGATGCCTAGGTACCTACACTGTTTTTTTTTCAAGTGTTTTTAACGCCTTTTTTCTACATAGCATAGGTGGTACATACATATGTACTCGTATGTACCTATCTAAGACCACGTAAAACCAGTGAAAGTTGAAAAGGCCGACTTGGTCGATACTACAACTACATTGTATGTAGGTTTATTTCATTAAAAATAAATGAATAATAAATAGGTAGGTATGTACCTAATTGATGCCCTCCAAACACTGCGTCAACTTTGGTGCATTTTCCAGGTGAACACCCTCTTTGCACCACTTCACATCGGAATGCGTCAAAAAATCTCATCAAAACCAAAAAAAATCATTCGTGTTTTCAAAAAAAAAGAAAGTTTCTCAAACTTTAAAATGCGTTTTTCCCGAAATTTTGATTTTCAAAATTTTCATTTCATCAGTTTTCAAATAATCGAAATTTTTACTTCAAGACTCGGGACTTGCGCCATTGTGACCGAAATTCATCCTAGTCCATACTGACAAAAAGGGTCCTTTCGATGCGAACGTATGTAAAATTTGAGTAAAGGCGAGATCCCTACATTCTACTTACCACTACATAAGCCGCATCCTTCCAATACTTATTATTAAGCAATAAAAAAAAAAAAAAAAAAACTACATACCAACTTGCGAAAATTTGCCTGTTTTCTTGACCGCATCTCACCTTGATAGATTTCTCTATACTTACTACCTAAAAATTTTTTTAAATGAAATTTTTCCCCCTGTACCTGTAGGTGTAGGTATACTTGAACAGTAGATACATATGTAGGTACAGCACGTTTCCGTAGTTAATGAAGGTGCTTCTTCGTGAATCGAACCTTTGGTCATGGTGAGTCGACAGTTCGTATTTTAAATAATTCTCGCATTCTTTCCTAATCGTACAAGGTACCTACAGCTCGCTGAAAAATGAACCGTTTATATCGCAGGTTTATAAAGTGGAAAAAAAAAGGCGGAGCATTGAATTTGAGGGGTGGTGAGATCTACTTACGTAATCTACCAGCATACTTACCTAGGTAGGTGGCAGATGCCTACTTGACAACCTGTCTTGTACATATGTACCTATACAGCTAGGTACATATGTACAAGGTAATTCCTCCACTAGGTACATCAGTTTATCAACACTGATCGTGATTTTAATCTTTTGAATAAGCTGGTACCTGCATTTCTATACCCATTTTTAAATATATTTTTTTAATTTTTATTATATACCTAGGTAGGTACTTACGAGTACGGTAAGTGAGTTATTTTAGTGATAATAATTTATTGTTGTTTGTTATATATTTTGCCAAATAAAATGTTATACGTGTTGTTGTTCAAATCTAAAACGATTATAGGTATCTACCCAAGTATTTGCTTACGTGCATTATTTATCGCCGCGCCGGCCGGCCGCGTGTCGCAACTTGATTGAGCGCGCGTGCGCGTTTTTTTTACGTTGCAATCTGCTCATGCGTAAGCTGCAGCTGTAGCGAAACCCTAAGTCCCTAACTATGCATGTAGTACATCTACATACCCATGTACCTCTACCTACCTATGTACATATGTACTTGGTGCGCCTGCGCTCTTATGTTTAGGTGCTTTTTTTTCGCATGTTAGTAATGAGAAATATGTAAAAAGACGGAAGCGACGCGTGGATGAGGGCAATGACGGACTGACGGACGGACGGACGTGAGGAAAGGAAAGTGGATTGGATACACGTCGACCTCTCCAACATTTTTTTTTTTCACACAAAAATCCGGCAAGCAAATTTGAGTGGATGTAATTTGGCAACAGGGCACCGGTGGTCAAGATAGGCGGATCTGCCTTTGAGCTGAAATTTGAAACTAACTCGCGAAATTGGGGCTATGAGATGGTAGGGATCCAAAATTTTCACCACGTGGTTTTCAAACCTTCCGAATCAAATCCCAACGATTATAGTTTCAAATTCCAGCGCACGCGAGGGCAGATTCGCCTAGGTATACCTTAAGGTATTCGCCTATGTATTCTGTAAAATTTTTCAGGTGGGAGAATTCGAGAGATTTTTTCTGAACTAGTTACACGCGTACAAAACTTTTAGTTAACCAAGTTGGTACATAGCGCAAACGTACCTATAAGTAACGAATAACTTGCGTAAAATTAATCATCTACGCGAGCACTCCCCATTTTTTTTTTTACTGTTGCACGGCCGAACCTACCTAATTATATTTTTGGGTGGAACTTATGAAATTCTAATTTTCGAAGGCTGTTCGATATTTGAAAAATGTTTACTGATCTCGCTTCACTTTGGCGCGATGTGAGGGGGGGGGGAATTCCGATCCGAGGTTTTTTGATTTGATTGATTCATGAGTCATGACACCCCCACATCGAAAAACACGGCAAGACTTCTTGCTCTCAAAAGGTGCCGGAAATCCCTCCAGGACATTGCCCCCCCGCGCGCGCACACACACACACACACACACACACACACACACACACAAAAAGGGTTTCTAACTTTTAGGCGTGGTAACAAAGTCAATGGTTTTTTTTTCAAGTATTTGTATAAGGAAGTACCATATGTAACGAATTGACGTAATATGTGAAGTCACCTTCATTTCTGAACACTACAGAAAATTAGAAAATTCATACAGAACAACAAAAAAAAGCATAACATGGAAATAAGTATACTTTGACACAAGTGGGAACATTGATTCGTTTCCACTCAGGCTGAGTTTTAAATTTTTTTCAAGTATAAAAAAATCCCAAGGCCTGCACAGGGGTTCTGAAAAGGTCCAAAATGATCCTTTGACCTCCCCCCCTCCTCACATCCACTTTGCCAAAAGTGAGGCGTATAGAAGAATCAAAAGTGGCTTTTTCCATGCGACACTTTCTGTGAAAAGGGACCTTACGTGGAAATTTATTTTCCAATTTAGGAGGTTTTGGAACATGGAAAAACCAAAATCGCCAAAACTAGAAAAAAATTTTTCACGTTAGGTCGCTTTCTACAAAAAGTGTTGCATAGAGAAAGCCACTGTTGATTCTACATTCCACATAATGCGCTCGGATTTAGTTCATAGGTAGATTTTTAGTCGCTGAAGACGATTCCGGCCGGCGTCGGATTTCGGTTTGGAAGCAATGTTTTCGAGATATTCGTCTGGAAAAATTGGAAAATCTCGATATTAAATTTGAATTATTGGTCGAACGAATGGCCGAATCGAAAATCCGACACCGGATGGACCAAATCCAGGTGTACCTATTCAGCGAATAAAAATTCTCCGTGCCACTGTCTCATCGAAATTTTCGGAATTTTCTGAGCGAAATTATCAGAAACACGACCTAGAGAAAATTTGTTCATCAAATGCGCTTAGATTAAGGTTATATGTATGTAGGTAGATTTTGAGTCGCTGCGCAGTGCGCACGATTCCGGCGCGGCATCAAATATTGGTTTCAAATCCAAGTTTTTGAGATATTCGCTCGGAAAAGACGAAAAATTCTGATTGGACAGTAGCGCGGAAAATTTTTATTCACAAAATGCGCTTGGATTTAGTTTATAGATAGATTTTTGGTCGTCGAACTCGATCCATATGAAAATATCGGAAAGGCGACCTAGAAAAATGTTACTCATCAACCTTCCCCCTCCCCCATCACATTCACTTTGCCAAAAGTGGGCACATCGATTCTTTTCCACTCAGGCTGAGGTAAGAAATAATGGGGGAGTTGGTCTGAGGATCATTTTGGTATTTTTGAAACCCCGGTTCAAGCCTTTAGTTTTTTTGACAATTTTTTTATTACTTGAAAAAAAAATTGAAAAAACCATCAATTTTTATTTCTTACCTCAACCAGAGTGGAAACGAATCGATGTGCCCACTTTCGCAAAGTGGATATGATGGAGGTAGGTGCTAGGATCATTTTGGCCATTCAAAACCCCAGCGCAAGCATTAGGTTTTTTTGAGAATTTTGTAAATTTTTACATTTTGAAAATCTTTGAAAAATTTCAAACCTGAAAACTTACCTCTCCTTAAAAGAAACGAATCGATGTCCCCACTTTTGGTAGGATGGGGGTTGTGGAGGAAGGTTGAAGGACTAGTTTAAACCTCTCAAAACCTCGAATCAAGCCTTAGGGATTTCTAAAAAATATTTTTACACTTTGAAAATGTATGAAAAATTTCCTGTTCCATTTTGAAGAATTGTTTAATCTTTATCTATGTCACAAAAAAATTATTGCGGTCATAAATATTTTGTACGATTTCCTTTGTGAAAAGAATGCATAGGCGCGCCCAAGGGGTGGACTCAAGGGGCTCGAGCCCCCCCCCTCCTTGAGCTAAAAAAATACATATTTTTACTCTTCAAACAATTTTTTTTCAAAAATTTTCTTTAGTTCTCAATTTTGACCAATTTTACAATAAAAAATCATCAATTCCTCAATAAATTCCCCCTTTGTCAGAAAAAATTGATGATTTTTTGCTGAAAGATCAATCAACCTGACTAATTTGAAACTGACCCCACCCATTTTTTCTCAACTTCTCAGCCCCTCCCTTAATTAATTTCTGGGTGTGCCTATGAAAGAATGTCAAGTTATTACCTTCGAAAAATAAAGTTTCACCATTCCCATGATGCTCTGTTTCGTTGTTGTGCGTGAATTTTTTGCAGTGTTCAGAAATGAAGCTGCAGAAAAAATGAAGCTATCTTTCGTACCTTGACGAATTGAAAACATTTTTTATAATCGGGCACTCTCAAACTCCTTCCTCACCTTTTGGGTGGGAGGGGGAAAGAAGTCTTTCCATGTTTTTAGGTGTGGTGTCCTGCGTCATAATCGAGTCAAAAAACCTTGAATCGGAATTTCTCCTGTACTTAATATGGGTGATCGCTGCATGCGAGGGGTGGTTAGTTTTAATTTTTTTTGACAATGTTCCACCACTCCGATTTTTTTTTGAAATTTTTGTGGTATATTTATGAATGAATGACGCATCTTTTGGGGAGAAAAGTTCCATTGTACCTTTGACCTTTCAAGACAAAATGGCCGCTCAAATTTTTTAAAATACCATAACTCTGCAAAAAATGACCGAAAAATTTTGAAAAAATTTTTTTAGGGTACCTCCAACCCCTTAGAATTTATCTAGATAAAAAAAAAAATAGAAATTTTTAACTGCATTTGGCGAAAAACTGCAAAAAAACGAAAAAATGCATTTAAAAAACACATTTCGGCCCCTTTCTCCGAAAACACTTGCGCTAGGGGGCTGAAATTTTTTCCGGAATGTTTTTTCATTAGTATTGACTATTCTGATCGATTTTTTTTTGAAAAGTTGTTTTTTTAAAAAAAAAAAATCGATCAGAACAGTCAATACTAATGTAGTACATAACATTCACATGCTTAGACAACATGAAAACGATAGTAGAGTTTTCCTACCTATGTAATTTAAATCGGAAAAAATGAAAAAGACCATGACGAAGGACATCCACGGCGAAGGACAACACTGAAGAAATTTCAAAATTATGAGAGAATTATGCATTTTGCCAAAAATCCAACTATTGCATCAAAAAGAGGTCCACATGCTTATTTTGAAGCTGCATTGAAAAAAATGTATAAAATTGAGCTATAGCCTCTCAATGGTGAGCCACGACGAAGGACAGTTCTGTGTGCCGATTTGAAAATTTGGAAATATTTCTTTCGAAATCCTCATCATTATAAACCCGAATATCGAAAACATGATTGGATAGTAATTTCATGAAGTCTGGGGATCGATTAAACTAATTTTCGGATTTTGAAATAACCAACTGTCTCCCTCAGCCTCTTGAGAACACAAGCCTCTACGAAGGACAAAAAAAGCGGTTACACAACTAAAAGCTTTCGAAATCGACTTAATCGACTTCAAATTGCGTTTTTCAGTGCCAAAATATGAAAGATGAGACCTTTCTGCGTTGAATAAGAGCATAGGCGCACCCAAGGGGGGCTCAGGAGGCTCGAGCCCCCCCCCTTAGGCCCGGAAAAAATAATTTTTTGCTTCAAAAATGGGAAAAAAGTCAACTTTTTTGCTCTCCAAAGTATATTTTTTCAAAAAATTTTCGCCCTCGCTTCGCTCGGGCAGTATTTTAGTACGTTTATTTCCAAACTTGACAATTTTTCAGTCAAAAATCACCAAAAATTCTCTGTTTGTCAGAAAAAATTGATGATTTTTGATTGAAATATCAGTGAAAAATGACTCAATTTGAAATTTGACCCCCTCTCCAATTTTTTCTCAAATTCTCAGCCCTTCCCTTAATTAATTTGTGGGTGCGCCTATGAATAAGATAAGTGCAAGCTTTGAGATCAATAAGCTATTACAGCGGAGCGCAAATGTATTATGATATGAAAACATGGCGGGTTACAGCCACGACGAAGGACATTTAGACCACTTTTGTGAGTTTTATGGCCCCCTGGGGGAGAGGAATGTTTCGTACCCCATTTTTTTCGAGGGAATATGTTCGGGGCAATGGGGCATGAAAATCTATCAAATAATTCCAACCGCAGTATTCTAGCGTGTAGGTATATTTCGCGAGATATTGGCCGGTTACATGGTTTTCTGCGATAATTTAGAATCACCCATAGGTATGGCATTTTTTTTTGTTTAATTGCAATGGACTGAACACGCTTTTTCAGCAGAGGTAAAACCACACACAGAAAAAATCCAAAACAGAGTGGGTATGCTCTTGATAACCTAAAACCTTGTCTTATTAAGTGATTTAAACACCCTCTCTTCCTCTAGACCTGCATAACGACGTAAGTACGTTTTTACGTAGGTATAACGTATCCCGTACACAGAAAATTTCACCATCGCGTACAGCGCGTGGCGGTCGCGTAACAGCAAACCCGCTCGGGTATCGCGTCTTTGTCCTCAACTTTAAGGACCAGGCGGCCCGCGGAAAACATTCTTCAATCGAGTCGGGAATAAGTTTAAAAAAGTTTTTGGAATGACTGGCACGGGGTGAAATTACATATCGCCAATCACATTTCACGAACACAAAATGTCTGACGCGATACGACGCGACGTGCAAGCTGAAAGAAAATTAACGAATTATTTGTATTCTGTTTCGCTGGCAAAGTTTCAAATTTAGGTAAAATTAACGCGTTGCAAAAGTGCCAAAAATTTTGCTTGCCAGCTTTTGAAAAGTATCAAGTGAAAATAAGTAGGTAAGTACCTACCTACATATCCAGTGGTTCAGATTGAAGGAGTGTTTGGTATTTGGTCTTCGATCTTCAATCTTTCAAATCATAATTATTGGTAAGTAAGTGTAATTTTATATCTACTTGAAAAATTTACCGGATTTGAACAAAAATTGACTGCACGTAGGCAGTTTTTTTTTTTTTTTCGTGTGGAGTATTTTATATATAAAAAAAATTCGAGCTCTTGAACCCGAAAAGAATCTCTCAAATCAAATGAATCCTTAACTGGGTTCATTTTCGAAAAAATACAAAAAACAAGGTTCTGTAGTCGTGACACCTCGGAAATTTGGAAGAGTTCCGAAAGGGGCACTTTTGAGATCTAAAGGGGGGAATAGCCTGGAGGTTTTCTTCGTATCGAATTTTTCAAAAAGTTTGTGCCAGGACATCACTTTAGGAATGGATCCCTGCACACAGCGACTGATTCCTCTTTTCCTAATCAGTTCCAGGTACAACCACTAGTGCCATGTGGAGGAATAAAATGTCTGCGCGCGTCCGCGCGTTTTCTCTGTGTCTGACCCCGCAAAAACGCTCGCGGAGGATGCTGCGGAAATTCACAGCTATTATTCCGCTTCTCACGGCTAATTTGCGCAATGGGTTACTATTCACTACACATGAATTGATGTCGCCAGTTAGGACAACTTTGGACCACATTCTGACAACATAGCCCATTTATTAACCTTTTCAACTTCATTACTTAATATGGATTCTGGATAGCCAGTTTCCTTCAACAATGCATCAAGATGTTTTATATGTGCAATAATTTTGATGATGTCACTTTACCACTCATATTCTATGTATGCACTTCCTTACTTCATAAAACAAAACAAAAAAAATTCGTGCCTATGGTCGAGATGGCATCATTTTTTAAAATTCGTTTTTGAACAAACCTACGAAGTTATAGGGTCCGTACACCGTCACGGTGTCATTAATGTTGCATTTGATGCGTATGCAGGGGTTGTGAAAAATAGAACCACTTTGACCATAGACGACTACATTATACACACCTATGTACATGTGTAGTTCATACTTATACAGTACTGATTTACATCCATGCTTTTGGTTGGCCCTCACCTGAAAACAACGATCTGATGGTTTTGTCGAGTGCTGACAGCTCATTCTCCAGTTTACGTAGAATTCAGCTCCTCAATATTTATGTTTACAACTGGTATGGACTTTATAGTACGTACCTACCAGAGCTGCGGGAACAGGGAAAATTTTTCAAAATCAAAAAAAATGTTCGTTCTTCCTGGTTGTTCTATTGGTTCTTTGTTCTCGTTCTTCCCTAATAGCTTGTTCTTCTGTTCTTGTTCCCGTTCCTCTTTTTTTTTTTTTGGGGGGGGGGGGGTGGTGTCAATCATTTCGTAGGTAGAAACCTGTAGAAACGCGTAAAATCAGCTTCAAACCAATCAACCTAAAAAATTAACGAGAAATAGAATGAACCTGAAAACAGAGAGAACTGATCTCGTTCTTTTGTTCCCAAACTTAAATTGAAATTTCTTGTTCTCTCGTTCTCTGTTCTTTTAAATCATTATCATTTTTCAAAATGTTCTTTCTTTTGTTCGTTCTTTCTGCAAAAGCTCCGTTCGCGTGACGAAGTGATGTGTGCTGGGGGGGGGGAGGGGTGTACTTCAAATTTTCTAAACTAATTTCCCGGAAAATTCCCAACTATTTTTCCTACCCCCAATTTATTATTTTTCGAGAAAAAACACAGAATCATTTCAAGATCAGAATCGATAAGTACGAAAAATGAAATTATCAGAACCAAAAAGAACTGTTTAAAAAGTTTTACCTACCTATATTAGAACCAATTCAAAACCAAAATCAGCATCAGCAGTGTCGGAGGATTTTTTGGAATTGACGCAAAATGAATAAAAAAAACTTGGAAAACCAAGAGGATTTGGGGGAGACGGGGAGAGGAGCCTTTTTTTAGTCCCTTTACCTTGCATAGGTAGTTTATATATTTAATGATTTTATCCATGCCCGAGCGAAGCGAGGGCGAGACTTTGAAAAAGTTGGATATGAAATAGGTAGGTACCCAAAAGAGGCATTTTTTTTTTTTTTTTTACTATTTTAATGATTTAAAAATTCTTCTTCTCGGATGTAATTTGGAGAGAGTGTGCAATGCACCACTTTATTCCAATATTAGGTATTAAAAAAAGGAGAAATTTGCTGACTCATTTTTGAAAAATGAAAATTTTCTGAACAAAGATTACTCTTGCTTTTTTTGAGCTGCCTACTTTTTTGTCATCTAAAATATATTAATGACAACATTTTTGAAAAATCCGTTTGAAATGAATGCGGGAAAACTTATTACGTCCTCACTTCGCTCGGACGAAAATTTTTGAAGAAAACGTAGCTTTCAAAACCTGAAATTTCTTCATTGAAATTCGTGCGTTTTTCTCTTTACTTACCTCCCCTCCTTTCAGAAAAACCAAAAGAAAAGTTTGAAAATTCCATTTACGATTGTGATTTTCACGAGGCTCCCTGATAAGTAAATGAAAAGGGCATTTTTTTTTTTTTTTTTTCATTTGAAAATGGTTATTTGTTTGGGCTACAGGGATGGGGATTTATACTAGGTACCTACGGTATCATTTTGAAAATGAATTGTTTAAAATGAACTTACTGAGCCCGAGCGAAGCGTTTTTTGATATATGTATTCTGAGATTTTTCCAATTTTTCCAACTTTTTGCAACTCTGAGATGGTCCCACCCCCTTCCCCGTTCGTCACGCCTCTCTGGTTCTTCTGTTCTTTACCCATCCTTTGTTCTTGTTCGTTGCCGCAGCCGCGCAGCCCTGGTACCTACTACCTACCTATACCTACGTATGTGCGATAAAAAATAAAAGTCCGGCTCGAGCAAATTACTATATAGGTAATTAAGGTACCTATGTAGACCTACTCGTTGTATTTTGAGGACCTACATACATTACCGACGGACAAGAATTTTCAATTCTAGATATTAAAAAGTAAGAAAGTACCTAAGTAGATACTGGTATCTACCTTTTTTGTTAGAATTCAATCGAACCGGAGCCTGGAGATAATCGCTCGCAGATTGTTGTTGTTGTTGTTGTGGTTTTCAATGCGTAGTTCCTACTTAGTTAGTTCGACTTTTATAGAAAATTTCGCAAGCTCAAGTTTTGCTCTGCGTGGCGTGGCGCGACGCGGCTGTGTACGCATTAGCTGTCGCGGTCAGTGCCACGCGCGAGAAAATCGATATGTATATAATATTAAACATTATTGGAGCGTGAAAAATTGGCAATCTGCGCCCACTGCTTAGTGTTGTACTGGTACGTACGTACGTACATACCTACTTACTTACTTACTTACTTTCTAAAACAACTCAAAGAAATTACGCAAGGGTGTGAAAACAAAAAATTTGTGGCAGGAGTCTATTTAGATATTTCTAAGGCATTTGATACTGTGAATCATAAGATATTACTACGTAAATTGGATAAGGCTGGCTTTCGTGGACGCTCTCTTCACTGGTTTCTTACTTATTTACAAAATAGAAAACAAATGGTCAAAATAAATGGTGTAATTGGCGATGAATTAGATATTGAATCAGGAGTCCCTCAGGGTAGTATTCTGGGCCCAGTCCTATTCCTCATCTATATTAATGATTTACTCTCCCAAAGCTTGGCTGGCTCTTTATATTCTTTCGCTGATGATACAGCGGCAGTCTATTCTGCAGATTCCAAAGAACTCTTAATCAAGTTGATAAACTCTGACCTAAAAATAATTGGGAAATGGTTTTCTGAGCATATGCTGATCCCTAATTCCAAAAAAACTAAAATTGTATGCTTCAGGTAACAGGTATAGAGAAGTACCGGACATTACAGGGTGCTGTTTTTTGCATCAAGGAGGAGAATGTTCAAATAAAACATGTAACTGCCCGTCTCTGGATCGATCGTACAAAATTAAATATTTAGGTGTTCTCCTCGACTCTAATTTAACCTGGGAACCCCAATCTTCATACTTGCAAGCAAAATTAAGAAAATTAAACTACTTGTTATACCATTTATCTACCTTCTTCAATACCTATCACATGAAAAGAATTTATAAAACTTTATACGAATCTGTGTTGAGGTACGGCCTCTTATGTTGGGGAGCAGCTACAGAGCATCAACTCGAGCCTATAAAAATCTTACCAAAAAATGCTATACGTAGTGTGAGAGGTTTAAAAAGAGGATTCAGTACTGAGGGTGCTTTTGAGGAGTTGGGTATCTTACCTTTCCAAAAACTTTATCTGCTTTCAGCAGCTTGCCATGTCCATCTTAACAAAGAAACTTATATAAGTATAGACAGGAGACCTGGACTCAGGGAGAGGGGAGCTGTTGGTTCTGGACCTAAGTGGTTCAAAGATAGATCTCGAAGGCAGGCGGCATGCAGCCTACCTAATGTATATAATTCGCTACCAAGGGAGATCACCGAAGCTGTCGGTATAAAATTCCAATAATGTAACCAGGCTTTTAAAGTCTCGGTCAACACTCCACCTAATCGTGTCTCATTTGCCCGCTCTGCTCCTCGCGCTCCTTTGCCTGACCAAAATAAATTTTTATAAGTCTTAAGTAGGTGTTCGTTTATGTGTTTGTTTGTTTGTTTGTAGTAAGTCGCTCGCCTCGTTTTTCTCGTTCGTGCCATGCACACTGAGACGTGGTCTAATTAGATATTCATTACCTATATCACTGTATATTTGTATATTATTGCCTACCTTCTTATGTTCTGATGTACTTGCAATAAATTACTTGCAATAAAATTACTCACTTACTTAGTTAGTTCGGTTTTAGCAGCCACAATTACATTACCTATGTAATTCTGGCATGCTGGACTTTGCACCACGATTCGGACTAGACATTTTGCGATCCAGTCCGAAAGTATTTTAACGCGTTATGCAGCGTTTAGGAGTTGATGCGAGTACGAAACGATAGGTACGATCGTATCGCCGAACAGGTATCTACCTAGACCTAATACTCGTATCAGTTCATATCTACTCTAGTAGGCGTAGGTACCTAACCTACGTTGCGTTGCATACGTAGGTACGTAGGCACGCACCTATCTGTGTTTACATGTGGTATGGTGACGTGCGGGGTGCGGGGTGCGGTGCGGTGCGGTGATGACGACAACGACCCAACTGCAAAATTTATCATATGTCGTAAAAATTTCACACGGCTACGCGCGCGCCCAACGCTAGTTCGGAAACTTTCGAAAGTACCTACTCGTATGTTACTTGGGCATCAGACAATCAGACTTTAGCCTTGACGAATGGAGTGGAGTGGAGTGGAGTGGAGTGGAGTGGAGCGGAGCGGAGCGGAGAAAGTGGACATAGAAAATAATTGATAGAATGCGGAGCGCTGAGTATAACGCAACGAGGCGACACAGAGGCCGGTGCACGTTACGTTGTTGATACTCGCGATAGGTACTCACTGCAATATGGTACGAGCGAGTACCTTGGGTACGTAGACGTACTCGGGTTAGGTACACAGTAACTAAGTATAGCGTCTCGTGTTCTCGCAGTGGTAGCGATGGGGGTGGCGGTGGCAAAGTACAAAGCACAGCTTTCAGGCGAGCGAAAACGAGAGAGAAAGGGTAAAAGAGAAAACGAACACCAAGACGAAGACAGAGACGTCGACAAAGATGAAAACGAAAACGAAAACGAAAAAGAAAAAGAAAAAAAAAGGAACGAAAGCGGGAAGGAGATACGATAAGGGGGCGAGGATGAGGGCGCGAGTGTGAGCGAGTGAAGCGGTGGTGAAGAGACTGCGGCTGTTAGCCGATACGGCAGCGAAGCGGTAGGTAGGTAGGTAGGGAGGTAGGGAGGTACTTCCTTTTCAGCACGTTACATCATCCGCATCGGCATCGCTCGTATCGTGTGTCGTGTTGCGTTGCGTTGTGTTGCTTTGCCTCGAGTTGCGTCGCGTCGCGCCGTGTCGTGTCGTGTGCCGGAGTCAGTTTTGCGTACAAACGCACGTGGTAAACACCCTCGCCGAGACAGGGTCCCAAAAAGTCCCGAGTCAAATACTGTGCCTGTGCGCGCTACGCTGCTGCGGCGACGAAATTTCGAAAATAGGTGACAGCAAATCTAAACGTCCGCGTGCCGGGTGACTTTGGCTAACGAGCGCGGCATTTTTCGCGGCTGACGCTGATTCGCTTGTCCGATATCTATCGCTGTGAATCTCACCTGTTCGCGGAGCGGAGGTAGTTACTTATACTGAAAGTTTTTTTTGTTCTTGTTTCGGCATCTACGTTCTCTGTGGTACCTACAAATCGCCATCGAGCGCCATCCAGCAACTAAGTTACCAGACCGCCGAGTAAGCGCATCACATGTCTACCTACCTACCTACCTACCTACCTACCTATGTACTTACCAAGTACCTAATACATACCTTATATTGGTACATACTGATTTACTTACCTGTAATTACATACGTATAAGTATGAGGTAGTAGGTACCTAGGCCTACTACCCATATTTATGAAGGTGCAAGCTGCCTTAGCTTAGGGAAATGTCCGTCGGTATGAACTAAAATTATTCCCAAAATTTCACTTCTTCTCCGAGTTGAGATTAACACGTGCCGCGCCGCCGCGCCATGTCCGAATGTGTTCGATGTCATTCCGCCACCGTACGCGGTGGTGAAGTTTTCAGCGTACGGACTGCGTTGCAAAGACGTTCTTACGTATGGACAGGGAAGGCGAAGATGTTCAAATTACTCGATAAAGAGATAAAGAATCGTTTTACATTGTGTCTGGAACACACTCAGTCAGTCTGTTTCGTGTTTCGATTTTTTTTTTTTTTTTTTATTTATTATTTATTATTTTTTACTCAATTTTTCAAGTATGACTGTTGAAAAAACTAGAAAGTACGAGTACCTACCTAACAGTATACTTACGTATTGATTTTTTCCCCTTTATTTTCGACGGTCTCTAACAGGAAAATCAGTTCTCAATGATATGTAGAATTCATTTACTTACCTATTTCTCGCCTGAGTGTTGTAAATCAAATCAAGATCAAGGGTACCATGCAGCAGTAATATTGAAAAAATTGAGATTTTCAATTGCTGAGAGCTGATTTTAAGTAAAAAAAGTCTAAAATCACGGGGGAGAATCGATATGGTACCGTATCTACCTACTTTTACAAGTTTTTTCAACAGTCATAAAATCAGTGAAAAATAATTCGAAACAGACTGACTGAGTACCTACCTATGTTGGTTCTAGATATGGTAATCTATAATGATACATCTTCCCTTCCTCTGACCCGCATAAGGCCGTACACTTGAAACTTCACCACAGCGTATGGTGATGGCGCGGCGGAGTGACAGCGAACGCACTCGGACATGGCGTCCTCAACCTTGAGTGCTCGGCGGTACGTATTCGCCTCAACCCAGAGGAGTGAAATTTTGGGAACCACTCAACACTTTTAGGGGGCGAGCGATTTCAAAATCAAACCTAAGGTGACTACCTATACCTATACCTATACCTATACGCATGGGTATGGTACAGTTTTCGTCAGAAATGATCTGCTCTAACTTTCGGTTCGTACCATAAGTATTTGTTACCTATACTTTCATATAAATTCGTTACTCGCGACCTAATTACATAAATGGGAGACGAAAATGCGTAGGCCAGACTACCTAATTACCTACCTACGTAGATATTCGTCTCTTAAATTTTCTTTCTCGACGTGTTCTCCGGCACGCCGCGCCGCGCCGCGTCATGCCCGCCCTCCACTCATAACACGAACGTGCTTCTCATGATAACTTGTCGGGTATGGTATGGTATGGTATGGTATGGTATAGCGTCGCTCGTCGTTTGTTAGCGTACGGTATCGCACCATTTTTCCACCTTCCACCTACCTACCTTCCTTACCCGTAAGGCGCTGTAGGGTGTAGCGGCTATGGTTATTATTTCAAAATTTCAGAAATGTTTTTTCGACGCGAACGTCAATTTTTTTCCTACTCGCTTGAAATATCTACGTAATTAGGTATCTAGGTATTTCAAGTACATTTCAAGTAGGTACCTACTTGCCTATTGAAAATGCAAAGTCCCCCCTCCTCCCCCAGTCTTCAATTTCACTCAATATGATATCACTTTAATATTCCGGAATTTTTACGAATTTTGCGAGATTATTCAATGAAATTGAACAAAAATTGAAAATAATTTTATGAGCGTTACTTTAAGGTTCATTTTTATTTTATACAAAGACGGTAGGCGAAGATTCAGAATGTCATTTAGGATGAAACAGTGGTTTAATCTGAATAGTAAGAGAGCCGATTAAATTTTAAAGTCGATTCTTGCATATAATTCATTGAAAGTTGAACTTTTCAAATTCAAAGTTTAATAATGGCGCGTTGTAGAGAAAAATGGAGGCCAGAAGGATGGTCAGAAATTTCGCTCGAATGAATCTGCCAGTTTTTTGAAAATAAGTATGTGTGTCACGCAAAAAACTGAACAGTGCATTGTAAAGACAAACGGAGACTCAAAGGATAGTTTGAATGGATGCCAAAAGAATAAAATTGGTAGTTTTCAAAATCTCAGTGTTGAAAAAAAAAAAAAAAAATGAATTAAAAGTTTGAATTCTCGCAATTGAACACTGGGTAGTTGGTACATGGGTGATTCTAAATTTTCGCAGAAAACCATGTAACCGGCCAATATCTCGCGAAATACTTGTACCTACACGCTAGAATACTGCGGTTGGAATTGTTTGATAGATTTTCATGCCCCGAACATATTCCCTCGAAAAAAATGGGGTACGAAACATTTTTCTCCCCCAGGGGGCTACAAAGGTGGTCTAAATGTCCTTCGTCGTGGTTGTAACCCGCCATGTTTTCATATCATCCGCTGTAATAGCTTATTGCTCTCAAAGTTTGCACTTATTTAACGCAGAAAGGTCTCATCTTTCATATTTTGGCACTGAAAACGCAATTTGAAGTCGATCAAGTCGATTTCGAAAGCTTTTAGTGGTGTAACCGCTTTTTTTGTCCTTCGTAGATGCTTGTGTTCTCAAGAGGCTGAAGGTGAGGGAGATGGTTGGTTATTTCAAAATCCGACAATTATTCTAATCGATCCCCAGACATCATAAAGTTACTATCCAATCATGTTTTCGATATTCGGGTCTATAATGATGAGGATTTCGAGAGAAATGTTTCCAAATTTACAAATCGGCACACAGAACTGTCCTTCGTCGTGGCTCACCATTGAGAGGCTATAGCTCAATTTTATACATTTTTTTCAATGCAGCTTCAAAATAAGCATGTGGACCTCTTTTTGATGCAATAGTTGGATTTTTGGCGAAATGCATTATTTTCTCACAATTTTGAAATTTCTTCAGTTTTGTCCATCGTCGTGGCCTTTTTCATTTTTTCCCATTTAAATTACCTACATGGGAAAACTCTACTATCGTTTTCATGTTGTCCAAGCATGTGAATGTTATGTACTACATTAGTATTGACTTTTCTGATCGATTTTTTTTAAAAAAAAAAACAACTTTTCAAAATTTTCAAAAACCACAGGTAAATTTCTGCGAAATTTTAGAATCACCCACATAGGTAATAGGAGGTCCGCACTTTTGACACAGTGTGTCTAGTTTCTACGTATTTGATAGGTTATTTTTCTTGCATTTTTGCATCCGAATTTGCCGACTTTTTTGCAAATTGTGTTGTAAATCTAGGTACAAATTTTCTCAATTTTCGGTAAATTTTGTTAAAATTCGGCAAATCTCGTCGCAACGAATTAACCAACTGAACATCGAATCCGGATTTCGCAATTGGATGATCACAAATAATTTAAGAGAGCCCTGAAATTTTAAAATATGCCAAATCAATTCAAAGTTTGGTATTAATTCTGTATTTTGGAATTTTGCGATTCGCTGTTGGCTGCACTGATGTACAAAATTTTTAATTTTTTTTTTTTTTCAAAATCTACTTTCAGTGATTGAAAAAAAATTTCAACTACTCGATGAAAAAAATTCATTCCAGCTTAGTGAAAAATTAATATTATTGGAATACTGCCATCTGCAACTTTTCGACCCCCTGGTAGCGGTCTGAATTTTGATCGAAGGAGGACGGCGATGGTTCAGGGAGATGTAGTAACTCAAATCGCATCTTTAAGTGCTGTGACGGCTTCTCACACCTTTTTGATTGGCTGAAAACCCCAAAACACAGCGGTTTTTTTTTCAAAAGGTGATGCATTGAGCACCCCCTGGGGCTCAAATTTTTTTGAGTAGTCTCCCACTCAAAGTAAACCACCCCACCAAATTTGGTCGAAATCCAAGATATGTTTTTTTTTTCCACTCCACCCTAATACATACATACTTATATGTACTTGGGTGTTACGCCTAATCCATGTAATTGCCGAATTTATGAAATTTATAACTTCAAAACCTTCTACCATTTTTCTTATTTCAAAAATGAAAATTCAAAATATTTTGACATAGAGATCAAACACTTTTAGCTACATTTTGAAAAAAATGTTCACCAGCTACTTCAATTAGAAAATTTGCTACACTGCATGAAAAATATAATGAATGAAAAATCTTCTTTGCAGCACAAAAAATTTTCCAGTTGAAATAGTTGGTTGAAATTTTTTTGAAATGTAGCTGAATGTTGGTTCTATGTGTCAAAATATTGTCAATTTTCAGTTTTGAAATCAGAAAAATGGTAGAAGGTTTCGAAGTAATAAATTTCATGAATTAGGCAAAAATTTTGCCTATTTCACGAATTCGGCAATTACATGGATTAGGCGTAACGTAGGTACTCAACGCATATTATGTATAATGCATGTGGTTCGCGTACGCGTATTTACGGCGAATCGATTAGGCAATTTTATTAACGTGGGTTTTTCGATTCGGGCGCGTTTGCTCTGTTTCAAGTAAGTAGCACCAAGTATACATCCGTATAATATGCGTTCCTACAAACAGACACGCACCTATGTATCTGAGTTTTTTTTTTTTTTTTTTTAAACAACCTTTTAAACGTATATTATATTATGATATAAAGTACAAAATACATAAATTCGAAAAGTTGCACGTGGCTGCGGTGACGCGTCTCGCCTCAGTACAGCAGATAAAGAAAAAAAACAGCGACCAATTAAGGAAACAAAATAAAGGAGGGACATGGGGCTTACTACTCGCAAAGCTTTCGGATTCTTGCCACCATGCTTCACAAAAAAGGGGGGGGTAAAACGAAGGCCAAGAAATACAAATAGGTCAAGCATGATGGTGACCTACTTGATCCGACCTACCAACGATGCCAGAACCTTTTAATTACGCGAAACATTATAAATTTGCGGCTTCTTTATTTAGGTCCTCGAGACCACGAATTACATTTGCGAGTAGTCGATCCAATTCTTCTGAAAGCTCATTTATTCTCCGATTTTGACGATCTATTAAACCACTCTGATCCACCATGTCCATGAAGAAGGGACATTCAAAGACCACGTGGTCGCTGTCCTGAATCTCAGCACTACATTGACATCGTGGGTCTTGCCACCTATCTGAGTCTTGTGATTTATGTGAGTAGGTAATGGAAACCATAGCAGGACAATTGCGCAGTAGATCCAGCTATCTTTCCATCTCGGTCCCACCAGCAATCATCGAACGTCGCGTCGCGTCCAACTGTTCAGGTAGAGGTAGGTAGGTAGGTAGATAGGTAGGTAGGTACCTACGTACTTGATGACTGGAAAATTTTCTGCGGCCGGCATTAGAAAGAAGTTTGAAAACGTTCAATCTGAATCAAATTGTTTTTCTCGAGCTGAAGACCGAATGACATTTAAAGAAAACCCAAGTAGAGGTAGGTACCTACCTATGTACTCGTAGATGGATAAATACGCGCGAATTGACTCGACGCGACGGTCGAGGTAATGAAACGATACGAAACAAAACAAAAAACAAAAAGAAAACACTCCTAAACTTGTGAAAAATTCATTGGTGCGAGTTTGTTTGGAACGCGTCGCGTCGACTCTTTACGCTCAAAATGAAATATTCATATAATAGGTACATACGTACAGTTGCTACTTCCGACGTATACCTATACCTACATGTATACATAAGTCATGCACCTACTACCTAGACTTGTTTGTGCGACGCGCCGAGTCCGTGTCGATGTTACGCCAAGACTTGGCTTGGCCACCCAGCCTGAGCCCAGGCCAAGAGACAAGAGGAAAAGATACCGGCGGTTGCCGACTACGTCGACTACGTTTACTCTCTCATTTATAAAACGGTGAAAATGATCAAAAAGCACCGAGGAGGAAATCAGCGAGAAAAGTCACTGGAAATTCGGTGAAAATTCATTGAAAAGTTCCTGAAATTCTCATAGGTCTATGACTATGAATTTCGCTGAAAACCCCGCGATCCCGTTTACCGCAACTTGATTAGGTTACAGCATAGGCGGATGTAAGGGGGCAAGCGGGGGGGCTCAGCCCCCCCCCAAGAGTGTAATCAGCTCTCCCAAAAAAATTTTGTATTTGATTGTCAAATTGTTTGACAATCAAACTCGAATGTACCTGCCATGAAAAAATATGTAGGTATTGTAGAGAAGATTCTGCCGGACGGGGTGGTAAAGAAATGGACTGCTTACGGAGGACGTTGGAGGGAGTGTGGGGTCGGTAGGGTTGTCCCCTTCCTCTCGAGTCCTCTGGCCGTTGGGTCCTTCTTTCCCCATTACACTGGTGCGCACCAGGTTCCCGATCTTGCTCTACGGACTTACCTCCCGGAGGATATTTAGGAGGAAGTCCCTTCGCCGAGGGTCCGCGGGGCCCGTCTGGGGTCTCGCACGTTGGAACGAATAAAAACACGATTGACAGATACAAGCGTATATTTGCACGACGTATTTAATCGTACCTGTATGTGTGTGTGAGTGACGGCCGCGACCTACGGTTACGGATGGATCTAAATTGGCGATGATCGAGATGATTTTACACTCAATTCGACGCCACGCCGCTGGCTGCGGAGGCGGCGGCGAAAGGAGCTATAGACCTCCCCGATCGGTGCCATCGTATTTTGCTGAACTCCATCGTCCCCTACTTCGCCGGGGCTGCAAGGGGGTCGATGGATCATGTTGTTCTGAACGTGTGGAAGAATTCGCGCGGCGGGAATAGGAACGACGCCGCGGAGGATATCTCCGGATGGATATCTCCGCGGAGGGAACCGATCTCGCGAGTGGCGAATTCCACCGGGGTCCCAGGGTCTCTATCCAGGCCTAGGTGCACTGGTACCTTGAAGGATCCCCATTGGTCCCCCATCGAAATGAGGGGCCGAGAGTGGAATCGCGGGTGAATTCCGATGACGGGTAAATAAATCGAGCCGGATTCGATATTTACGCGTCCCCGGCTAAGTCCGATTCCGATGACTTAGCCGGGCGTCGTACAAGCCGAAGCGAGAGATGTTAAGACGACATACGAATACTTGAATTAGGGGTAGAATCGAAACTCCGAAACTTAGCCTAAACGAGTATGTTTTTTGAACAAGTTCGAGGGTTGAAAACGCATCGAATCGAGCCTAAGCTCGATCGAGCCGCGTGTCAACCGCATCGAATGTGTAAATCGGAACTAGTTTTACTCCGCTAACGCAGAGTTTATATAAGGATTCGAATCAACTTGCTAGCAGGGTTGCCACCACCACGGAACTATAGTCGTTTCTCTTGGGTCGGGCCATATTCACTCTGACATATGCCCCATCGAGCTATATTAGGGGAGCTGACCTCCCATAGTAAAGGTCGAACTTTTAGTACTGTAGTCAAAGTTAAGTTCCTTAGAGAGGATATTGGTCCCTGCCCCATTCGACTTTTGCTGTGGGTGGTGGTAACCTGAGTAATAAATTTTGGTCCGGTAATCCGGTGCGGCTTATTTTAATTCAATAATAAATACAAATTTTGCGGTCTGCTGACCCTCGGAACGGCCGAAAGGGATCGCCGACGGGCCGAAAATACTGCTAGCTAGATGACTTGATATTGTGCTAAACAGAATGTTAAGCTAAACAGAAATTTTGATGCCGTATTTTGAAATGACAATAAAATTTACGGCGTAAGAACTATGGTGAAAAGAAAATTGATATTTTTGGAGTAGACTTTAAATTTTGATTTGATGGTTTTTCGTTTTTTGACAATTAAATGGTTTTAAACTTGGTAGAAAATGGTCCCTAAGTCATCTATTTGAACCCTTGTTAAATTTTGATTTGTGGTCACGGTACCACTGTGTGGAGGGGGAGAAATTTTGCGGAATTCGGACGCGAATTCTTCCATGCACGTACAGGGTTCAGCTTACGATTTTTTAGGGGGTTACATATGTACAATTATGTCTAGGTAATTATTCAGAGCTCAGAACACAGAAAAAATGGGGTTGTGTAATATTATTGTCGTCTCGAGGGTTAATGTGGTTCTTGAAGTGGGGTTTTACAATTTATGAGACGTAAAAAATATCCAAAAGAAAATTTACAAATGATTTTTTGATTTTGATGGGGGGGAAAGATTTGCAAATCTCTTTTTATAATTATGTTCACGCTCACTGTTACATTTCATATTTTTTGATTTTTTTGTTTTACAATTTTTATTACATTTTGTGTATTTTATTCACGCGCTCTGTTACATTTTGTTTTTTTTTTTTTTTTGATTTTGCATATTTTTCTATTTTTTTTTTGTGAGATTTGCAGTAAAAAATAAGAAAATTTTGATTTTGTAGAGCTCTGAATAGGGAAATTTTTAAAGCTAGGTGGGGGGGTATATGCGTGGTTTTGGTACAGAACCATAAAAAAAAATATAAGCGGGGGAAACTTATGATTAATTTGTCGCAGCCGTCAGGTGTATAGGAAGACGTAAAAATAACATATTTGCTGACATCAGCATAAGAAACGATCGTATAGGTATGTACATTGAAACTAAATATATAATACGACATGTGATCAGATACTAATTTAAATTTTTGTTCTTGCAGGTGCCGATGATGGAATTTTTGATGGTCGAAGGTAAGATGGTATCGAATGGTGAGTATCGACGTGGTGACGATAGTGGTGTTATAATGTCCACTTTTTGTTACGGGTTGATTCAGCACGCCGATTCATGGTGGTTTCTGCGACATGGATATGGGTTACTCAGAACATGGTGTTGAAAGACTATTAAAAATCGAAAGGTAATTAGTAATTTTGTAATATTTAACCTATTAGTAGGAAAAGTATGACGTGCAAAAGATGAAAGAATTTTTATCATATAGAATCATGGAGTATTATTTTTCAGCTGTGCTGAGATACAGTTACTTTTTATTGGTTCCAGGTTTCCATGGCTCCGGTTGATTTTGGTTCCAAATTGATGAATTGCTGTAAAAAATTTGATTAGTTTGCAAAAGGTGAGGTTTTTTACACGTCGTATGTATTTTGGTGCCGATAAATGAATAGAAATTTTCTGGTTAATATTCAAAAAGAAAGAAAAATAACAGATAAAGATCAATAAAGCGAATTTTGATTGTTGAATTTTGGTGTAATAATTTTGTGAATTTTTTGTTTCAGAATTTGGACGGTGTCGATAATCGAATTTGGAGTCCAAGTGCCCCATATGCCAGCGTCGTTTGGACTATTTCGAATTTTGAAAAGGTAAGAATCGATTTTGATAATATTTTTCGAATTTTAGAATCTAAAATCGCCTATGGCGTGCCCCATATGCGCGTAGGGATGATTTTAGGTTGAAATGGTTGCCTGTCTTGACTTTTTTACGGCGCATGTATGTTTTAATTTTGATTGTGAGTTTTTCAAAAAGTGAGATCACGTGAGTTTTTCTAACGTTTAAATTTTGGGATGGTAATGGGCGATTTTTTGTATCAGAAATATTTTTGATCTTTGATGACGTCGAAAATCCCAAGAAGGGGAAAAGAAGAAAAGAAGAAGAAAAAAAATATTTTTGGATAAATGACAGACTGTTTCATTTATTTTGCCGAATAGTAAAAAAAAATAAATAAAGAAAAGAAATTTTGGTTTTGTGAATTTTATTGTGACAATTCTGCCCCATATGAACTTGATGTTCGTGTGGGCTAAAATTTTCAAATTTTGGTTCCCATTCTTGATGTTTTCGATCATATCATCTTACCATTTTATTTCTGATGTCGTGGTAAATCAAATGTTCATAATTTTTGGAAATTTTTGTATGTGGCCAGAAAGTTTTTCAAATTTTGATTGGAATTTTGCCCCATTTGTACTTCGTTTGAATTTTGAAGATGTTGAATTAAATTTTGAGGTGTTGATTTTCTTCTCCCTCGCTCTGTCTTTATGTTCTTCGTATCTTGATTTCTTGATGATTTTGTATCGGATGTTAGAAATTTTTTGAAACGTGAGCTTTTCTACGTTTCTACTTTTTTTTTTTTTGCATTTGTTTGTGCTACCTTTTGTATAGGATTGGTTAACGATTTGTTGAGGTATTGATTCTATTTTTCTTTTTTTTTTTTTTTTTTTTTTTTTGAGAGAGAGATGACAAGTTCGAAATGATATATTACCTCATATGTATTTCGAAATTTTGGTTAAATTTTGATTTAATTTTTGAATATGACGTCGAAGTTGTAAACCGAGTTGAAATTTTGAATTTTTCGAATGATATTCTGCCCCATATGCATCAGGTGGTGGGTTTCTAAAAACAATTTTGAAGTCGTATAAAATTTTGTCATTTTGAGATTTTGATTGATACAAATGGCCAAGGATGTTGAATTTTGATGTGCTGTTTGATGTGTTTTTTAAGATGATTGTAGAAAGGATTGTTGCTGATATGAAATAAATTTTCTTCGGTCGAGTAAAGTATAATTACGAGAAAGAAAAAAGAACACTCGCGAGATGAGTGAAGCGAGAAAGCGAAAAATAGAGTGATTAAACGAAAATTGTTTTCGAATTTGGATATGAATGGATTTAAGCGATGGATACAAAGTAAAGATAATAATAAGAATGAAAATTACAAGAAAAGAAAAAGAAAAGAAGAAGAAAAAAAAAATATAGGATATAGAAAAAGAGGGGGTAATTATTCTTGGTCGATGGTATTGATGAGGTGTTCAAAGATCGTTTCAGGTTTCGAATTTGGCAGGAACGCAATTGATTTTATTATTTTCGTCCGTCTTGCGATTGTCTCGGTATATTTTTCCCATTGAGCACGATTTTTGATTGGCGGAGCCAGTATGGTTAATTTTGAAGTTCCAATTTCCGCCAGGATGTTTTTTATGGTTTCGATATCAAATGCAGTCTCTTCATGTGGTTTTTTGTCTTTTGAGGCGGATATTAGCACGTTGTTGCAATTTGTAGTACTCAAAGGGTTGGTCAATTCTTCGAATGACATATTTTGTTTGTATAGCGTTGACGTTTGTAAGAAATTTTCAAATCGAGAGTTTTCCGTTAGTAATTTTACCGCTTCGAATATAAAACCATCGCCAGCAAGTAGTGTTTGCTTGATATAGATCTGGATTTGATCGCTTGTCGTGGTTATGGTTGTGTGGCCTATTGTATAGATTTTTGTTTTGGGTCGGAAATAAATGATTTCGTTGATAGCCTCCTCCGTCGACTCAATGTCGTGTTGGATTTTTTTGTCAATTTCTTCGTTGTCTCGAATGATTTTTTCGATTGTTTTCTTTGAGTTTTTTAAGTGACGCAGGCGTTGCTAAAACAGAATTTTTCATGTTTTAATCTGATTGTTTTAATTTTTTATGTTTCAGGCGTTGAAATTTTGGATGATGCGGCGAGGTAGGATGTGGAGATTTTTGAATTTCTGCGGTCGAAATGTTTTTTTGGTTGGATGAATTATCAAAGTCTTGGTAAGTTGTGCTATATCGATCCTATTTTTGGTAGTTTGTATTTTAATTGTGATCGAAAAGGGTGGTCGAATGTGTTTGAAGAGTCTTTTTCGAAAGTCGAATTTGTGCTATATTTTTGGGGTAGAGAATGATGATTTAGAATTACTGATGGTAATTATTAATGCTATTTATTGGCCGTGAAGGTAATGTTTTGTAATTTTGAGGTCGTGAGATTGTGAAGAGGTATGCGTTTTGGTTGCTGGGAGTCTTTTTTGGAAGGGAGGTTTTATTTAAGTTTTATGCTAGCTATCTAGTAGTTGAGTAGTGTTACATACCTCCAAATCGTAGAGCGTGTCTGACATGTTTGCGAATAGTCGAGAATATATTGCGAAAACGAAAATAATAAAAAGGTTTTACAAATGGCGAAAGTGACGAAAAAATATTGCAAGTTTAAAAGCCGGTGTCGCACGTATTTTTATTTTCTTGAAATTGATTTAGAAATTTTTTATTGGCTTCGTAGTTTTGGAATAAAAATTATATTGTTTTTGGCTTTTCAGAGTGTGCTACTTGCGTAATTTTTGTGATAGGTGGGTTTTATCCTATCTTTTTTGTAGTGTTGCCAGAAGTGGGTTTTTGTAGTTCGAATGTTTTTTTTTTTTTTTTTTAATTTTGAGTTCCTGAAGGGTTTTGTTTGGGATTTTTAATTTTGTGTTGTATTTTTTGCGAAGAAAGAGAAAAAAAAAGAAAAGAGGAATTTTAATTTGATGAATCAGAATCGTTGGGATAATATTTAGTCGAGTATGCAACTTTTTGGTCATGACGGGATTTTAATTCGCGAAGTGGAAGGCGTCGGATTTCGGGTAGGGATTTTGATTTTGTTGGGGTTTTCAAATCGGAAGTATTTTGAATGTCAAATTGTCGCCGAAATATGTATGGAATTTGTAATTTTTCGAGAGTCTGAGTCGAGATGTGACCGATGATATCTTGCAGATCGGAGGGCGTGAATTTTATTGAGACTGGTCGATTCTCGTAGGTGAGTTCTATTTCTTTGATAAAGTCGTTACGAATTATTGCGCCGGGGAATAGTAATTCTATAGTTCGAACGATTGATCTTGAAATGGTGTTGTGCACGGTATATGGGTTTATGACTAGTGGTATCGTGAGAGTGTTATCGAGTTTGAAATAAATTTTGTCAAATGGGCGATAGGTTTTGTTTTTTGGTTTTAGTTTAAGGGTGGGATTTTTTGTTACGTCGTCCGTATCTAGATAAGTCAAATCGGTTTGAATTTTTATAGATTTTGTATTCGTATCAGGGGGGTATGAGCCAGAAGCAATAATTTTGGGATTTTCTAGAGCCTCTTTTTTCAGATTTTCGGTTTGGAGTATTTTTATTGATTTTTTACCAATATAGCACAACGGTTGGTGGAGAGGGATGATCGAAAACGGGATTTTTATTTTGTAGCCTTTTACGGTGCCTTTTATGAAAGCTTTACGAGTCGAGAGAAATGGTGTTGGGTGGTCTTCGAGTAGAATAATTTTGTGGATATTCCTCACATTTATCTCCACCGCATGTGGTGTGTTTTGCATTATATCTTGCAGCGAGTGTTCGGATATAATGTTTCTAGTTTGTTCAGGTTTTGTTTTCAGGATGAGAGTCGTTTTGTTGGAGATTGTTAATAGGATCGAATCCGCTATTTCTGTGGTTTCTGGCGTCGTAGTATTTTTACTATCGTTGTTTATATTGTCATTTTGTGGTGACAATATTTTTTCTGTTGTCTGTAGATTCGTTGGGCAGTCGGCAACGTCGGTTGAAAAGGTTTTTAGGTTTTTTATATGTTTTTCGATTTCATTCCACTTGTCTATTGGGCATTCGGAAATGCGTATTGATTTTCTCATTTCATTTAAGTCTGGCATTTCATCGCATGTGTCGTGAATGCTTTCGGTTGAAGATGATGAGGATTTTGATGATTTTGATAGGATATTTGGTATTGTTTTCGATTTTGGGGAAATGATAGGTATCTCTTCGGGGGTTTCAATTATTATTCCAAAGTTTTTTATTGTAGTGTCGCCGATAGTGCAGAATGATTTGAGACAGGTATTTTGAATCGTGAATTGAATTTTTTGTTGGGATATGCCAAAGGTACAATTGATGATAGCGGTTGGTTTGTCGTTTATGTACGTCGTAAGAATTTTTTGTGGGTATTTATTCAAAATTTCGTCTGATTGGTGTTTACTTATGATGTTTTCATTTTTTGAGGGATTTAGGATTGTTTCTATTTCTATTTCATTTATTTTTAGGGTAATTTGATCGTGAGGTAGGTATTTAGTTTGAATTTTGTTTTGGTAGGTAAAGGGTACTAGGCCGTGATTATGTTCGCTGTCATCAGTTGTCGTTTTAGGTGAGGCGATTTTCTCATTTCTGTGATATGTTTTAGTATTATTGGAGAAAATATCCTCAATTTCGGAGTCAGTTTTGTCAAAATCGTGATTTTGTAACTCTGTTTTTAATTGGTCCGAGATTGTTTTTGTTTGATCGGTGTTAATTTTTTCAGAGTTATTTTCAGTGCCATGAGAATTTTTATTATCCAAATTTTGGGTTTGGGAAAAATTTTGATTTTTTAGGGTTTCGAAATTTGTGATGTTTAAGTGGTCCAAACGGAGTTGTCTTATTGCGTTTTTGCTTATGTAGCACGTTGGCTCTTTTGATTCGATAATTTTGAAAGGGATTTTTATATTGTAGGTACCTATCATTCCCTGTACTATTGCAATTTCAGAAAGAGGGCTGGGTATGAATGGAGAAAATGGGAGTGCTATATCTGAAGATGCGTGGTATTTTACAGGGACAATTGCGCGAATGCTGTTTAAGGTGCCTCTAGATATGGTATTTGTGTTGGCGTCGGAGTTTAATTCAATAGTTAAGGTTGAGTCGGAAGATATGTTCAATAGGAATGATTTTGGTTTGCCCATTTGTTTTACTGGGTCCCAAAATGTGAAAAAGGTTCTAGATTTTATGGCTTTTAGCCATTCTGGTACATCGCTGTCTTCTACAGCATATTTTTGATGAATCTTGACAGGTAGGTCGGGGACCTCTGTGTGTTCGAATATTTCATTGTCGTAATTTTCTTTATCCGAGTCTATATCGTAATCGTTTTCGTTTTCTAGCTCGCATTTTCCAATTTTGTCATTAATTTTTGGAGTTTCAAAAGGTGATGAGGAGGCTTTAGGGTTGAGAGTTGGCGCAGGGGTTGAAAAATTTGAGTGTATCAGGTTTAGGTCGACGTCAATACTATCCTGATTTTGTGTTTTATTCTGGATTGATTTTATTTCAGAATTTACGTTATCTATTTCAGTTTTTATGGTGTTGAATTTTGAATCGATTAATTCGCGGATTTCTTTTAGATCGGAGGTAGTTTTTGTTTTTTCATTTGATGTGGCTGATTTAAAGTCTGCGAGTTCGTGCGCCAGGTCTCCTAACCCTTCCGCTAGTCCTTGAATTTCGTAGTCGTGATTATATAAAATGGAATCTGTTTCTGTTATTGCCTCTTGATGTTCTGTGATTTTTTCTTTCACTTCATCTACTTCGTTTTCGTATTTTTCCGCTGATGATATTAATTTTTCTGTCATAAAATCAAATTTGTTCATGCTTTCTTGATGGGTGTCCAAAAGGTTTGAGAGGCGATTTATGTTTTCATCGATTTCATCATCTTGAGATGAGGTTTCATATAATTCTTTTTTGGTTTCTAGGTCGAAAATTAGGTTGTATTTTGCGATCTCATCGCACCATTTCGATGTTTTGTTTCTTGAAAGATAGCGGTATTTATTTACGATTGATTTTAGTTCTGTTCGGACGTGAATATATTGTCCGTTGAGCCAGGATGGAAGGCTCTGCAGATGAAGGAATAGGCTTAGCATTTCTTTATTCGCTACAGAGTAGTTTCGTTGGTGGGGTAAGAACTGATAGGAGACGCGCATAATAACGTTTTCGGAGCCCCTAATGAGTTGGTAAAGGACTGACTGCATGGTGTCTCCGGTCACCATGGTGTCTAGGTACGCGTGATGTTTTTTCCTTAGTAATTTTTCAGCTTCAAAGATTATGGATTCTGCTTGTTTTTCGTTTAAGAGGACGTCGTCTACATAGCAGGTTTTTGAATTTAGATTTGGGAAAGCCTTGAGGGCTGCTTCATTCTGTCTTAATTTTCGAAATTGGGAGGGGGAATAATTTTTTGTGATTACATTCGCGAGATTCTTTTCGATAATTTGAAGTTTTGAGTCTACGTTTTGAGCCCCGATGTCCAAAATTCGGTTTATATCTTTTTGTTTTCCTTCCGGTACCGAAAGTACATTTAGGGTCAATTTAGCGTTCCAGAATGCTGTTTCTCTTTGTGATGTTTTTGAGATTTCGAGGGGGTTAAGGGGGCCTTGTGGAGAGGGTGTTTTTTCAGGAATTTCGTTTTTGTTTTGTTCCGTAGGGGATTTTTCTGTTTTTTCAGATGGATTTTCAATATCATGAATGTAGGAAGCTATGCCTTTGCATCGTTTTTTGGATTTGGGTTCAAGAATCGGAGATTTTGGAGGTGTTTTAGATGTGGAAGGTTGCGGAGAAGTTCTTTCAGGGGTTGTATCAAAGAATGGAGAGTCTGGGAAAGATTGTGGTACAATTTGTGAGTCGTCAGTATTTTGATCTAGAGAGGGGGAGCCTTGAGGGGTCGGCGTATTGGGAGGTACGTCAGACATTTTTGATGTAAATGTAAAACCAAAGCTTGTTGAAATTTTTTGATTTGGAGATTTTATATGATGTTTAAAATGGAATTGTCTTGAAAATTGTTGATTTTGAGTTGACGATTTTGGGTTTTTATTCAAGTAGCGAAATAAGAAATGTTTTTAGAATTTTTCGTGGCTCAGATATATTGAGCGGATTGATAGCGAGTTAGAATCAGTGCCAGTGGTATTTGGCGATTCAAGCAAGTTTTTACGACGTAAATTATGCGAGTAGTATGCAGAGGCGTAAATTTGATCGAAAAAATATTTTTAATGAAATTTTGGTACAGTTAAAGGGTGAGAGATTTTTGAATTTTTATCCAAAGAGTTCGGCTAAAAAGGATTTCGAGTTATTTTGAGGAAAATGAGAAGTTAACGGGTCGTAGAAATTAGAAGGAGAGGGTATTTTTCGGAATTTTACTTTGCGATAATTGAGAAATTTTCAATTAATGGAATTTTGGATGAAGACGTGTGAATTTTTTGAGAGGTAGAAAGGTGTTTTTTATGGTCCACTACCAGGAGTGGTGTAGGAAAACTGATGAATTCCAGAGATCAGCTAAGTCGGATTCGTAATCCCACGCTGACCAACTGGGCCTTACCGACTCTGCAAGCAGAGAGGGGTTTTTTGTGTGACTTTGAAAGGGGGAGAAGAATTTAGAGAGCCTTTAATCCGATTGGCAATAAACTTCTCGTTTCAGGCTGGGTAAATTTTAGGATGGTATGTGGAAAAATTTATAGGATCTCTCAAAAAATCAGGAAGAGAGAGGTATAGGTATCAAGTCCGCTGTTTCCCAGTCGTGTCTGATGCCTATTTTATTTTGGAGAACGTAAACGGATAGTTAATTTCTCAGATTATTTGGAAAATGCAATTTTCTTGAATTGCAGTCGTCGTTGTCCACGTACTGTCGCAATTTCTTAGAAAATTGTTGGAATTAGCCGAAAATTTCCTATTAAATTTTGTAATTTTCTTTAATTGCAGTCGTTGAGAGAAATGGACCACCTGGCCACGATAGCCATTCTCTCTTGGGAGGAATGCCTCCCGCAACCCCTCTGGTTTAACCTCAGCCGTCCAGAGGGATATCTGAATTAATCCGAAGTAAATGAATTAACACAGTAGTTACGTAAGAAAGGGTTTATTCAAAGGAATAAGAAAACACAGTAAACTTGCACGGAACGGGATTTCTCCGGATATTTAGCACGCATGAGGCAGGTCAGCAACGTAACGTTGCTTCGCCACCTCGTACCAAACACCACTGAAGAGCTGGCTCGTTGGTTCGTACCATCGTACCGACGGAACAACCGAACTACTGGTGGCGACACCTACCGTTTTACCACCGCACACTTACCGCGGCGGCGGGGAACGGACGGGCCAAGTCTCCCTGTGACATATGCCCCCTCGGGTCAGACAGCTGCCGAGCAACCGCCGACCGGTGGATGACACTAGCCGCCAGAGAGGAGCCGGACCCGGCCCGAACCCCTGCCCCCTCGGGTTGACCGCCGGGCAGGTGAGGTGGTCGAGGTGTCGGACTCACCAGTGTCCAGTTCATGGTTGATGACGTCGTCGTCATCAACGAACCGTGAGCTAGCTCTGATTGCTACTGTTGAGATACATCGTAGCGATGTACTCGGTGTTGTAATGACCATCTACAGTAGTCAGTGGTTGAATATCGTCTTCGATGTTCAATGTAGGGTATCTTTGAGATATTACCTATCAGTTTGGTTTTCTTGTTTGCGATCTATCAGATGGCAAAAAGAAATAAAACAGAAAAAATCGTATCGATTTTAACTATTTATTTTGGAGAAAAGGCCCATTTTAATGCAAGAACACAAAATACAAAGTAAAAAATAAAAATGCATCGAAAATTACAAAAAATTGAAATTTTATTGAGGACTTGGGTTCTTCGTGGCGTGAAATGGCATCTCCAAACGACTGCAACCAAAAAACGGATAGGGAATACAATTTTTGCCTCAAAAAGAAAAACGAAAACAAAGGGGAGTTAAAAAAGTTACAATTTTGAATTTTAAAGGGGGGGAGCAAAAATAGAAACAAAACAAAACAAAACATTCATTCTTAATTCTAGGTAAAAACATACGAAAGTACAAAAATAATAAAAAAGGAACGAATAACGATATATCACAATCGGTAAACTTAACCTAATCGGTGACTTTCGTTTCTTAATACTAATAAAAAGGAAATTTCTTAAAAACTAAAAACGAACAGAACACATTGCACAACTGCTACAATGGTACATTATAAAAATAGTAAAAATACAGGAAGGAAGAAAACAGTCTTGTTACAGTAACGAAATAAATGCATAATTGACAAGATTGTAACAAGATAATACAATAAAAAAAATAAAAATGAAACAAAATTACCTGGGTCGTGTTCGATCCAGGTACAAACAAAACAAAACAGAAAAAAAAGTACTATTTACAAGAAAAAAATTGGGGTTATACTCCGCTCATCATCGTAACGATGTTGAGCTTTTCATACTCAACGTGATCGTTGATCGTATGATTTTTCATCGAACGTCACGCTCAGCTCGTCGGCGATCCACCTTGCAGGCAAGGTGGGCTGCGTTGACCGTTGTCAACTCGAGCTAAATCGCCGACCTACAACCGCGTTCGTACACGGAGGGCTGCGGTGAGTTCTTTTGAGAAGTGGAGTATAACTCCGACGTCGTATTCGACATGTTTACTCTTGTTCATCGTCACGATGGACTTCTTCGAGCGCTTCGCAAAAAGCTTTGAGTTTTTCGGTCAGCGCTTTAACTTCGGGATATGGATGGCTATGGAAGCCATTTACCACGGTCGGCTCCGTCACTAACGCCGGCGTCGCGTCAGACATCGTAAAATTGCCGGTGGTGATGGCTTCGGTCGCTAACCATTGGTTAATGGTAAGTCTAGCGTCCGTGCATCCGTCGAAACGATAAGCTGAAGAAACACGATTATTTGCGCTCCGCGTTCGCGCAGAAAAGCAATAAAATCGGAGATTTTTCGCTAATCTCCTCCACGTCGTTCTCCTCCTCCAGCGTCGCTTCGTTACCGATGGACACGATTATATGCGGAGGAACCGATGGGAGTTCCGCGACGCGCGCGGTGAGTTCCTCGATGGGTATCACCGCCTGGTAAAAATGAGACGTCGAAAAATTACGTCCCCATTGTCGCGCCGAGATTTGATTGCGCACGATTATTTGTGGTAAACCTTCTCCCAGAAGGAAGAAGGTTCCCAGAAATAATCCGAGTTCCAGAGCGTCTTCGCTGCTGCGGAACTCTGCACGCGTCAATAGCCCGGCGTTCGCGTCGGGTATCGTTACGAAGGGCAGCGCCCATTCCCTTACTACGCGGTCGTAAGAAAGCAGAGCCGGTCGCGGTTCATTTCTTTCTTGCGCGATCGCGAGCGCGACTTGGTCCATTTGAGGCGGTGCACCGCGAGCCGGAGCCGTACTAGTCGGATTCGGGCACAAGCCGCGTCCGGCGCCGCGCTGCGTTGGCGCTGGCGGCGCTTGACGATCGACTTTCGCGGGGTTGGTTCGAACTCGTTGCTGAGTCGCTATCGATTCGGCAACTTTTGACTTTTTCTTCGGCACCGCTGCCGGCGACGTCGACGTCGATGCGCGGGCCGGAGATTTCGGTTTTTTGAACGTTGGCGCCGACGGTTGCGTCGAACGTTCGAAGACTAAATCATTACCACGTACGTAACTGTTCGCGGCGGTATTCGCGGCGGTGCTTGTACGCGGTTGATGTTTTGCGGACGACGTATGCGTCTCCGCTTTATACAACTGTCGTAACGGCGAGTTCGAGACAGGTTCGTCGTCCACGGCGTGCGTCGCGGTGGACTTTGAAGTTTTCGCGGCTGCGGCGTAGGAGTCGCGGCGCGTTCCAGAGCTTGAACGGTCACGCATCGTCGTCGATGGTGGCGTTGCTGCTTGAGACGGTGCTGCTGCCGGCGTCGTCGTTGGCAATTTCGGTAGAATTGGCCGTTTCATGAACTGTTCGTAGTCGAAGTTCGGGAAGCGGTTCCGAATTGCATTAACCAGCTCCGCATTTCTGATTGAAAGCTGCTTGTTAGCTTCTTGCACTGACAGGTATAGCGTTTCTTTGTCGGTTAATGCTCGAGATGAAATAGTGAGGTCGTGACGTAACGACGCGGCCTCTGCTAACGAGAGTTGTAGGCTGCTCTGCAGCGAGCTACGGTCTTCGTTTTCGACAACCGAGCTCGTGCAGCGAGTGAAACCGGCGAGAGATGTAAGCGTCCGCGCGTCATCCATGTCGATTAACTCGTTGCATCGTTTGTCTTCGTGTTCGAAGACGCACATGAAAATTCGTAGCGGCGTCGCTGGAATTTGGTCGAGTGGCGGTAAATCTGACGATTTCGTAGCCGCTATGTCGGTATCGAGGTCAGCGAAATCGGGATGTGATTCAACGTTTTCGTCGATTCGTTCGGTTTGCGCCGTTTTAACATCGTCGGTCTGTTGAGACTCCGTTGGTTTCATGAGAGCGTCGTCGCCATCTTGATTCGGATCGGAAACAGGTTCAGCTGGAGTCGGGTTCGATTTCAGCTTGGCTTGTTCGACGAGAAAAGCTGCACAGCCGTGATGGTACAAGTGTGTGCATATCGCGGGTACTATAGTCGGTTCGACGAGTACACCGGATACTGCATGCGGTCCCGGTTCGCATACGTTAGTTCGGCAGAGAGTGCAAAGGATCGAGCGTACAAACGGCATGTCGATACTAGCTAGCGTACCCGTTAGCGTGTATCCGTTCATTTACTACGAATTCGATCACTACAATGAACAAAAGCGTCGTAGGTATAAAAACCTTACCTTGTTGCAATGAAACAACGCGAACAAAGTAGCGATCATTCAACGAGTGTAGATCGCACACAGAAACCGAACTATTTAAAATAATATACAACGTAACGTTGATATTAACAAAATTATAATACAAAACACGAATCGTACACGGTAATGGCGTTTAACAAAGAAAATTACACAGGCTGATGAAATACCTTGCTTTAACCAAGCGTAATATTTTTACATGTTTAGCGTAGCGCTATCACGAGATGGAATGAATTTTGCCGTAACGTTGCGTTGTGGCTTCGGTTCAGTTCAGCTGGTTGAGTGCGCGCGCATCAGCCCACTCTATCGGTGCGACGTTGCGATATCTACTACGGTACGCAGTGTTACCATTCTTGTAATTTCTAAAAACGTATTCGCTTTCTTTGAAATTCAAGAAATGGAGCATCGCAACTTCAAGTGGTAATTTCTTCTTTCTAGCTCGTGTACTGCGTCGCAAATTAATTGACGTATCGTCATTGATTTTTGCGTTCGTTGTTTTGTTGTTTGATTTTTTCTTCCTTTGAGAAAGATATTTTTCGGCTGCGTTGCGTAATCCATCGTATCGATGTGATGACGTTTCGGTTGCCGCGTCAGAGATGATTTTATCGAGTATCGATAAATCATCTTTTTTATTTGTTGATTTTTTCAACTGATTCTTTATAGAATCTGTTGTTTTTTCAACAATTAATTTAGCATTTTGAGGAGACGTTTTCGTTCCCTCTTTTGCTATTTCAGCCGCCACCTTTGTCGTTTTCGACCGGGTGACGATTCGTTCGTTCTTTAATCGTTGTTCGATTTCGTTCTTTAACGAATCTGCGGCTGATTTAATTGCAGATTCTCTCACCCAGAGCGGTAATCGTTCCTCGGGTGAGATATCTTGGTGAGCTGTGTAGTACTCACGAATTTTCTCTTCTATACTCTGGTGATTCAGCATAGAGCGTAAAGCCGTACTCGACTTTATCTCTTCTTGCTGCTCAGCAGAGAGGAAAAGTGTGAGTTGCCGGGCGCTCATGATTTGACCAATCGAATCGCCCAGTTTTTCTACAATTTTGTAGCTATTCTTTTCTGGCGAATGCGCCACAAAAAATGGTCCGCTACGTTTTGGGTACAGCTTTCGAGTTGTACCTTTGTCGTAGCTTGACCGTTTGTGTTCGGTGACAAACACCATGTCCCCTACTTTGAACTGAGTAGGGTCGTCATGGGTTTTGTTGTAATTGTATTCGTCACGAATACGTTGTAGGCGTCTACGTTCACAGATGTACGCCTCGACAGCTTGACGTTGCGTCATTTTGTCGATGTTCTGGTTGACGTACTCGCACGTATATACTGCCTTTTTGGCTAGTAAATCCGCGCGAGCGTTATGTGTGTCGTAGGATCGAGCACGTACATGGTACGGCTCGAAAACCTCGAACTTTTCAACCAAGGCAATGATTTCTTGGAATAAGTCTTTATGAAAGACCATTTTCCTTTTGGAATTCTTCCAATTGTTACATTGCCAATGGTGCCGATACTCGCGAAGGGCCGAGGCTGCGTACTTCGAGTCAGTGAAAAGTTTAACTTTTTTAACTTCGTTGTACAGCAGTATCTGCAGCGCCACTTTCACGGCAATCAGTTCGGCTAGATTGTTCGACATGGGGTACTTTTCAACCGAAATTCTCTCAGAGACATTTTTATCGGTTTTGAGTGAAAAGCATATCCCAATGCCGCCGACCGCGTCTTCGCGGCCGTTGTTCGAGCAGGCGCCGTCCGCCGTAACTCGTACATAACCATCGTCTTCGATAGTTAGATCCGACTCTTCCAACTTTAGAGTTGTAAGGAGTGGTTCTGAGGTTATTGACTTGACTTCATCGTTCTTCTGTTTTTCGAGCAGAACTTTAAGTTCGTGTTTGAAATTGAAGGGATGAAGTTTGGTCGGTATATCCTTGACGGTGACGTCAGGGATGCCCCAGGCCTCATTCGGCTTGATTCCAAGAGCATTGGGAGTGTTGTTGATTTCACTCTCAATTTTCTCAATGAAATCGTGCCAGCCAAAATGGGACTGGAAGGGGTCATGGAACTCGTTCATCTTCACCCGTAGCTTGTCCCCCAGAATCCTCATGGTCCTTTCGACCAAGGAGGCCTGGGGATTATACGTAGTGGTGAAGGCCGCTTTGATACCATGAGCCCTGAGCATCTCTATCCAAGTACTACTTGCAAATTGTGTACCGTTATCGGTGATCACTTTGCCAATTTTGTACTGTGGCTGGATAGAGTTGATGACCGTTTTCATGGCCTTCATAACTTCGGCCTGTGTGGCACCCTTCAAGGGCCTTAGCCACACTCTGGACGAAAATACACATTTGGCCACGAGTAGGTAGGCAGGGTCCTTATAGTCGTGTGCGACCGGACCGAACAGATCCACCGACAATACGTCAGCGATGCGGTACGCTTCGACTTGACCATATTGCAGTGTTTTTCGTCGTACGTAATTTTTATTGACTTTGCAGATTATACACTGATTACAAATCTCCCGAATGCGGTAACACGCGTTTGGGTGAAAGTATAATCGTTTAAAGATTTGCTCAGTTTTTGCTGCGCCCACATGTCCGTATTCGTCATGTAGGTAGTCAATTACATCACGTAGCAGAGTAGTAGGTAGGTACGGTACGCTCCTACCATCACTGTGTACACGTAGTAGAATTGGGCGATCGTTACGATCATTTTCTACTTTGTATACTTTGCGACAGTTTTCAATGCGTTTTCGCATTTTTGCGTCTATTTTCGTATCGGTGTTCAAGGTCTTTAAGATCTTTTTGCACGTCTCGTCAGCTTGCTGATAGTGATGTATCTCTCGTAGAGCTTTCATCAAATCAGGTACAAAAGTTTCTGAGAAGTCCACCGGGTACGGTTCAAGACTGGTTTCCATCACATCGTGTTCGATGTCGAATTGGTACACCGTAATCTCCGGAGCTGCTACAGTCTGTAGGTGCTTCGTCGATTTCTTGATGTCGTAATGTAGTCTGAAACAGTTGAGTTCGGTGATCCAACTTGCCGCCTTGCGGTGAGTTGAAATCATCGACACAAACTTGTCTACGATTGGTGCTAAATTGGCACGAACGTGTACGTTCATGTCAAACACCCAAAGTTTGAGTTTACGTATCGTAGTTACGAGACCTATCATCTCGCGATCGATGAGCGTAAACTTTTTCTGGTGCGGCTTTAGAGCGTACGAGGTGTACATTAAGATTTGGTCTTCGCCGTCGATATTCTGGTACACAACGGAATTCGTCGCGTCATCAGAAAGCCACGTATCTACATAGATGTCATGGTCTTTATCGACTTGGCGTAACCGGAAGTCTTTCTTGTACTCCCGCTCTAGCTCTTCGAAAGCTTTAAGCTGTTCGTCTGACCAAGTAAACGGTACGTCTTTCTCAGTCAGTTTGTAGAGGGGGGCGGTGATCTGCTGATAATTGGGTATGAACCGCTTATATAGACCTGTAAGGCCTATTAAAGCGAGAACTTCCTTCTTATCCTTGAGTACCACCTTGCCCCTCTTGGTATGCTTGCTCTTGAAATCGTCAAATTTCTTGATCTTGTCGCTTTGTTTAGCGATCTGATCTTGAGCAAGTCGATACCCGAGATGGTTCGTTTCCTGTTTAAACAGTGACGTTTTCTCAGGATTGAGCCGGAGGCCATGTTTGAGCAGTAGTTCGAGAACGAAGACAACTCTGTCTTCCATTTCGTCGAACGTGTCCGCAGTGACGAGCACGTCGTCTGCGAACGTCTGCACACCGGGTGTACCAATCGGTATCACCCGGTTCATGACCTCTACAAATTCGGCCGGAGCGATGCAGATGCCATACGGCATTACGTTAAACTCATACACCGCTCCCTCCACCTGAACGCCGTAAATTGGCGAGATTTTGCTGAAAGCAAAATCTGCCAAAATGCGGCGACGAAATCGAGGGTGCTATACCATTTAGCATTCGTGCTATGAATGATATCCTCGATTTCGCGAGGTTCGGTGAGTAACCTCTCCAGGTGGCGGTTCAATTCGTCCGCATTTAAACACAGACGTAACTCTCCGTTCTTTTTGAGAACAGGAGCCGTCGTGTTTATATAACGGGACTTTGACGGCCGAATTATCTTTAGCTTGAGCATCAACTCGACAGTATGTCGCAGTAGATGCTTGAGCTTGTTTGGTGGGCGGTATTTTTCGCCTCGCCATTTCTTGAGGTGTTCTTTTTCGGTGTTAAACTTAAAGTCTACAACCCCACCGTTAAATTCGCCGGGGTACCTACTGAACACCTCCTTGAGTTGGGAGATGCGGTCAAAGGATTGGTCGGCTCGTTCCTGAGTGACCCTTCCCTTGCTGACGGCCTCTTGAAGGTCATCTCTGAGCTTCCTGAGGAACCGTTCAGGCCCGTCATCTCGCTCCTCTTCGGTCAGCGGTAGCGTTGATCGATGTTGGAGTAACTCGACGTCAGGAGTATTGTTTCTCGTTCGTACTCTTTAAGAGGCTCGAACTTGAAAACTTCCGCGTCTTGGTACGTACCCTGTTCGAGGAACTTCAATACTGAACGTTCCCCTCCAGGTAGCCGGCAGAAAGCGATTCCTTTCTGCTGGTCCAGGTCAATTTTCAAAATCTTCATCGATAGGCGACCGATAATGAAAATTTTGCCTGGTACGTCCATGACGAAGAAAGGCATAGTCATGGAGATCTTGTTGAATTTGAAGGTCACTTGTACTAGATGCGTCATCGTTCTAGCAAGTGCCCCATTCGCCATCTTTAAGATGACTGGTCGTTTCAACAAGATGTACCTTATATTATTGTCACACCTGCGTGTCAGCATGTTGACCATCGGTTTGGAAATTACGTTCGGCAGAGCCCCCGTATCGAGTTGCGCTGCCAATTTCGTATCCGGGTAGTCAAGCTGTATTGCACACGTCGGGTCGACGGTTTCTGCAGTTACGATCTGTCGGCGTACACTGCGGCTCACATCTTTTAGAGTCAAGCTCGCATTTTCGACATTGTCCACAGTTTGAACCGGCGGTACGCTGGTTTCTGTGTCAGTGTCTGTTTCCACCGACGTGTATGGGTCGCGTGTGGGTGGTTCATCGTCTTCATCGGATTCGATGTCTGAACCCCAGTCATCGTAGTCGGAATCGTAGTCCGAAGTCGGTGACTCGATGCCCACATTCGCTACCATTGCGAAAGTAACTTTTTGTGGTTTTGGAGCGCGGCGTTTTCGCAGCTTAACTCCTTTCAATCTGACTTTATCAGCTGATTCGTTTCCACTGTCGTCATCTGACGGTGGTGTTGGCGGTGCAGGTGCCGGTTGCTCTGTCAGTGGCGGTTCCGCCACTTTCTCAGGCTCTGCTACCGGCTCTGCTACCGTGTCGGGTTCCTTTTTCCGAGTCAGAATTGCCGTCGGACCTTTCGGGGGCTGGGCACCGTCCTTGTGTACTGATTTGACCCCTGACGTGGTCGTCATGATCCAATCAGACTCTTGGTACGGTACTTTCAGCGGTCCCGTATTCCTAGAAGGCTGTGTCGTTGCGACATGGTTTGCTAGCTCTTTAAAGAGACTAGTCAGCACTTCTGGGTACATCTTATTGGCAATAAAATATCCTGCCTCTTTCGAGAGGTAGAATTTTCTGTACTCAGGTAGGAGCTGGTACTTGTCGTTGACCGAGGGGCGATCGTATCGTTCACCACTCTCATTGGTCACCGACTCAGTTTTCAGAAATCTCAGGCTCGTTTGAGACCAGACTTTAATTCTGGTATCGCCTTCTAATTTCTTGTACATTGACCTGAAATTTCGTATTCGAGTCAGGTCTACGTGTATCTTGTCTTCCTGTCTAGGTAGAACAAGTGGAAATAGGAGCACGATGCTCTTGAACCCTTTTTCGAACAGTACTTCAAGTACCTGTCGTAGTTCTTGTTCAATGACGTTGTAAGGCTTGTGTGAATAGTTAAATTCGAACAGTCCAGCACTTACAATCGCCGCATCTTTTCCTTGGAAATCGTGTCTCTTGATCTCGGTAGCGAGTTGTTCAAGAGAAATACGACTGTTGAGATAGGACGGTAGTACCATCGAGGTATTGTTTATCCTTTTGCGAGCGACAAATTGGGCTAGGCCATCGCCGATGAGCACCCTCCCTTTAAGGGTCGGAGCTACGACGATTTTGGGACTAGGTGGCCGCCCTGCGCTTCCTAGTCTTGGCCGTTTCCCTGGGCCTCATCTTGGGGCTCCAGTTCCACGGCCTGTAGGTCTTTGACCTCGTCATCGTGATCAAAATATACATCGTTGTCAGCCGTGGTCTCCTCCAGGTACCACACTTGGTGGAGCTGAGGGGGGGCTGTGGTCGTCGGGGTACCGTTGTCGGTTTTGCCCCTGTCGCAGCCGGCGTCGGCGCCGGTGCGATGACCTTTCTTCCATCAGACCACTGCTTAAGTACAAACCGGTTGGGCCCCCCAGCAGTCGGGTTCGATTGCTGATATTGGGGAGGTCTCACCGGTTGTGCACTTTGCGGCGGTTTATTCGTGTATCCAACAAGCGTTCGTCGAGTTTGCGCTTGTAGATTTGGTATTTGATTAACCGGTTGCTTGCGTGGCGCAACCACCGGTATTTTGTATTGAGGGAGCGGATCCCGCTGGTCCTCAAGTTTCTTGAGCGCTCGCTGGTAGCGAGGCAGGCTCCAGGTGTCCTCCTCATCGATACGTGTTCGCAGTTCGGTGGGGAGTTTTTGCATCGTCATGTCGATGGCATCCTGGACAGAAATCGTTTCCATCCTCGTCAAAGTGCGGAGCCACTTCCGGATATATTGAATGAGCTCCCTCGTCGTCGAGGTCCGCTTGATTTCCTCCGGGAAGTGGGCCCGGGCCGCAGCCTGATCCCTTCTAGTCCAGAATTCCCTAAGAAATTCTGTCCTGAGAACGGACCACTTGGTGATAGTACGATGGTTCTTGGCCCATTCTTTGTTTATATCGATAAGGCCACAGAACACTACGCACATTTGGGCCCCCACGACATTAGTCTGGGCCATATAAGCTTCAAAGCTTTCCAGAAATTCGAGGGGTGAAATCTATCTTCTTCAGTGAAGACGATTCCGTTTGCGCGCAAGGATTCCACGGTTCCGGGGAGCCCCTTGCGTATGCCAGTACGCGGCCGCTCGTGGAATTCCGGGTCGTGATCGAATCGGGAACCACCAGCGGGGTCCGGATCGCCGCCGTATCCGTAACGGTCACTTGAGCGGCGTCCGCCGCTGCCCCCTAGTCCCCCTTCACGGTCGTATCGGTCGTGGTCACTTTGATAACGGTCATCGTGATCATAGCGGGGGGCACTGGGGCGGTTTCTGCCTTCGAGCTGTCGTCGTAGCGACTCATTTTCAGCCCGTTCTAGGCGTAAAGACTCAGCGAGGTCGCTGAGTTGTTGTTGAGTCGGCGTAAATTGCTCGGATCTGTGAGATCTGGCCGCCAACCCTTGTATCGCGTCCGCTGTGTGGTACAGGGATTGCTGCTGTTGACGCAGCGCCTCATCCACAGTATTGCAACGGGCGTGAATATTGCTGTTCTCCCTCTCCATCCATGCGCGCATCGACTGCATAGCTTGAGAAATCTCAAGCAGCGCTTGTTCGCCGGGTGGGAGGGAGTAGGTGTCAGGTGAGCAACCCGCGACGCTCGGCGTCGGGCCTCTGAAAGAGGACCCTCCACCGGGGGCTTGCCCCTCATGCGTCGCGTGGAAGCCACTGTTCACAGTCTGACTAGTAGCCGGCGGTACGTACACGTACTTGCTACTACTGGTCGCCGGGATGGATCCAATCCTACTCGTCGTCGAGTAGGTAATGGCTGCCGTGGTAACCGCATGCGGCACCGTGCGGCTCGCCGTAAACGACGCGCCGGTAGGTACCGACGTTACTGGCGATTGGAAACCTATTTGCCGAACTGGCGTGCTCGCATACGGATTCGGTTTATAGGGTACCCTAGGTACAGTCGTACGCGACTGCCTATTTGGTGGGTTTTGTTGGCTGGTACCTATCTGGCGTAGATAGGTAGCAGCCGTCGTTGTTTGTGATTGGGTAGGTACACACCTACTTGAGGTTTCTGTCGGTTCGACTGTACCTACCCGATTTCCGTGAGTTAGGCGTGAAAGCGCCTCCAGTGAAAAATCTCCGGTCGACGGATACGTCTGGCCGGTAGGTATCACAACTCGATCTGCAATTAACGACTTCATCATGCGTCTCATATATGATTCGCCTGATGAAATATTATTTGCATGTACTTCAGCGGTCACGCTGAGTACGTTTCTTTGCGTCGTATTCGCCGCATTGAAATTCGAGTCGAACTGCGGTGCCGTAACGGCGCCGTGTTCATACGGGCCGATTCTGCTCAAGAAATCCATCGGGTTCGATTGGATTACAGGTGGCACAGTGTAGTTACCTTGAGCAATTACGGTCTGGTCACCTTCATCGTCCGTTGTGTACTCGTCATCAGTGCCAGACCCACCATCCTGAATCGTAACCGATTCCTGACGTGGACCAGTCGGCATTGGTGTTGTTCGATGACCACCAAATTCTACTCCTCCGGCCTCGATAGGAGGTTGCTGAGTTGAGTTGTGCTCAAATTCAGCCGAATTTGAGGTAATTGCTTCGTTATTCGATAACAATTTCCTTCTGGTCTGTTTTTTGATAAGAACCGGATTCGGTTTTTTATCTCTCTTGACTGCAAGTCGATGCGAGGTGCGGCGGGCTGATTCAGCAGTTTTATTTCTGCCAGACATGCTGGTAAAATTGTCACTGGGAAGTACAGCGAGCCAATCACCTTATAATGTGATAAAATTATTTCTACACTAAATCTTAAAGATTAGTTGAAAATAATTTTTTGGCCAATTATTCACAGTATATCTTGTAGATGTACGTGTGAAATAATCGTCTGAAATTGTACCTTTAAGGTATTTTTCAAAATAGAAATTAGTTCGTACTCGAATCTAATTCCGAATTAATTAGCAGTGGTATGTCTTATAGATGTACTTGCTAATATTCAAATCAACTCAATAATATATCTTACAGATATATCTAGTTGATTGGTTTGTGAAAAATCAATTCGTGTATAAATCTCAAAGATTTATCCAAATTTGATTTCGAAATTTACAATGTGCCAGTAAATCTTATAGATTTACTTGAAAAAATCACACTAATTCAACACTATGTCTAAAAGATGTAGTAGAATTAGTTGGTTGAGTAAAATACTTCGCGAATAGATCTCACAGATTTATTTGCTAGGTAATTTTAATCCGTAGTATATCTATAAAGATATACTTAAAAAGTATCCGATTGATTCAACACAGTATCTTAAAGATATGTTTGAATTAATTTGCATACGAATATTACTCCGCAGCTGAATCTATAAGATTTATTTGCCTAGTAATTTTAGCGTTACGCTATTTTATGTGTATATAATTAGACGTGATCGTTTATTTCATACACTAGTGTGATTTCTTAAAGAAATCTATGCCGAGCTAATGGCAGTATTAACAAAATACGTTGAATAGGGACGCGCGAAATATAACGGCCAAACACACGACGTGTACGGTAGCTAGGAAAGAATTATAATGCGGAACGTGTTCGTTCGTTGCTTCCAGCCGGCTACCGTAGCCGAGTCCCCACTCTAGCCGCCATCTTGCCAACTGTCGAACCGACGGTCGGCGGTCAGGGCGGGAGGGTAGCGGGGGAACTAGCAGCTGCCGTTTCGGCGCGCGTTCCGGTCACGTAGGCGATTTTTAACTTAGAAAAATTTACACTACACGAAAACGTATTTTAACTGTCTAAAAACTCCGCGAATTTTACACACGCACAAATACACTCACGAATAACAAGAGTAAAACAGCAATAACACTCAATTAAAAAAGTAAAGCCACGGAACTTACGTTAATAAAAACTTAATAAATAATTAAATTCGCGTCGAGGCGAAAGTCTACTTACGAAAATAGTTAACAAAAGGATGACGGCAGGACATCATCCCCGGACCTCCAGCGGCACAGGACTGGACGCCCTTTCGGGGGGTTTTTGATTTTCATTGTGGGTAGCTAATCCACGAAAATCCAGCACGTTTAGGCGCCAATGAGAGAAATGGACCACCTGGCCACGATAGCCATTCTCTCTTGGGAGGAATGCCTCCCGCAACCCCTCTGGTTTAACCTCAGCCGTCCAGAGGGATATCTGAATTAATCCGAAGTAAATGAATTAACACAGTAGTTACGTAAGAAAGGGTTTATTCAAAGGAATAAGAAAACACAGTAAACTTGCACGGAACGGGATTTCTCCGGATATTTAGCACGCATGAGGCAGGTCAGCAACGTAACGTTGCTTCGCCACCTCGTACCAAACACCACTGAAGAGCTGGCTCGTTGGTTCGTACCATCGTACCGACGGAACAACCGAACTACTGGTGGCGACACCTACCGTTTTACCACCGCACACTTACCGCGGCGGCGGGGAACGGACGGGCCAAGTCTCCCTGTGACATCGTCGTTGTACACGTACTGTCGCAATTTTCAGAAAATTGTTGGGTTTTTTGGCAAAAATTTAGTTAAATTTTGCGAAATGAATTTAAATTTTGATTCAGAAAATTATTAGATCGAAAGTGACGCTGTATTTAATTCGCGAAAATTTTGTGGTGTGAAATTATTTGCTACGGTCGTCGTTGTCCACGTACTGTTGCAGCTTATAATTTCAAATTTTGATTTCTTATGAAGTTAAACAGAAATTGCCGAAATAATAGGTCGTACGTTAATTAATTCGCTAAAATTTTGATGGTGAGATTATTTACTGCAGACGTTGCGCGCTTACTCCTACAGTTTTTATAAGCTCAAAAGAAAATTTACAAAAAATAGTAGGTCGCGATGTATAGGTCGCGGAAATTTTAGAATGTAGAATTGTGTACTGCGGTCGTCGTTGTACACGTACTGTTGCAGTCCACAATTTCAAAATTTAAATTTTGGATGAGAAAATCGAAATTATAAGTCGCGGGATTAATTAACTAATTTGGAAAGCGTAAAAATGTGAAAGTATTTACTGCGGTCGTCGTTATACACGTACTGTTGCAGTATTTAAATTCACAAAATGATTAAAAGCAGAAGAAAAAGAAATACGAGATTGACTAAGTTAACCTTGGAAAGGTAGATCTAGTCAAGCGCGAGTTTTAAAAGCAGCGTTTAAAGGTAGAGAAAGAGTGTACCAGATAGCTAGGTGTACTTGGTAAACGTTGGAAACGGCAATCTTTGCTGATAACCAAATAGCAGAAGAGAAAGACGTTAAATGATTTCGAATTTGGAAACGGGGTTTTATTTATTTGAGGTTTTGGTAGCTTGATTTGCCAAGGGTTTGTCCGGTTGTGAAGTCGTGTATTTTGGGATGACCAGTTCTATTGTTGAAAATTCAATGGATCGTTCTTTTTTATGAATAGCGGACGCGATCCTTTTATTGTTTTGGGTTGGTTTCGGTTCGAGAAATCGCACGATAGTTTTGTTTTGTTTCTATGCGGTCGTTTCCGTTTTTATAAGGAAAATCTTAAATCTAAATATACCGATGTATGTACATGGATTTCGAAAGTCAGTTTATTGTCAAGGTTTCGGGAAATTTTGTAGTACAAGTAAAGATAATAGAATTGATTAAGTCAATTGATTGTGTCATTGAATAAATAGAAAAGGTAAAAAGAAGTTTGCCGAAATCAATAGGAGCTGTCAAGTTCAAGATGACATTTATAAAGATTAATCGATTTTTAAATTTTGGAATATAATGGGGTGAACGTAAGTGTGCCAAAATGTGAAGATCTTGATTTCCGGAGCTGTCAAAGCCGTGATATTATGTAGGAAATGGTCGGTGATTAATTGATTTTTCGATTTTTTGAAAATAATGGGGTGAAGATAACTGTGCCAAAATGTAGGAAATCTTGATTTTGCCAAGAAATGTAATTTCAATAGATTGAATTTTAATGAGTTAAAAGTATTGTTTGAAAATCGTAAACGGATGTATTTTTGAGTGAAAAAAGGTGCATCGATGTACATACATTTGTATAAACAATGGTTTACCGCCACCGTTAAAAATAGAAAGAAGCGTCCTTTGAATTTCAAAGGGGTGAAAGCGTTTGTACCAAAAAGTATGCCTTAAGCTTAAATAATGAAGCGGATATACATGGCGGCTTTTGCACATAAAGTCGCCAATATTTTTATTTACAATAGATTTGAATTAATTTGACAGGTTGCTGTCATCTTTACGGATTTTACATTAATTTGTTCTTTGTTGTAAAGAATTGATTTATGATTCTAAGAAAAATATTTTGAAAAGAATTGACTTGTCTTTATCGTGTCTATTGTTCTGAATGTGAGTATTGACTAAACCATTTGCGCATTGGACTAGTGAAGGGGAAGAAAGAAGATCTAAACTGAGAATTTGGATCGCGATGGATTTTTTGGTCTAAATGGGCATGTTGGGCCGGAAATCGTATTGGCGCCAACGATTTATTTTTCGGTTGAAAATGGAAACAGGGTTACCATTATTTTCGGCGAAAAATATAATTTTGAATATCGAATCGAAATATAGATCGAATCAGTGGGTTTTGACTTGATTAAATAAATGAATTTTTGGAGATTTTTCGGAGAATTTTGATTTTATAGGTCATGAGAGTAGTAATTACGTTGATTGAGAATGATGATCGAAAGAAATTCTTGACTTCTTGAATGAAATTGTAATTTTTGTAATTTTCCAAAGGAGAAAGTGGATTTTGTTGATCGAAACGTTAAATTGATTTTTGAGTATTGATTTTGGAATTTTGATATTTTTATGTCCTGAAAAAGAGATTTCGTGGTCGAAATTGATTATTTGAATTTTTAATGTGAATTTTGATGATCAAAAGGGGTTTATTGAATTTTTGAAAGGAAGTTAAGAATTTTGATATTTTCTGATGTTTGAAATGAGATGTGATAGCCAAAGGATCGAGTTTTTGAATTTTTTGATGTAGGTTTGAAAATTCTGATTTTCGATGTCATGAAAAAAGATTTTCGTTTATCCAAAGTAATTAGTGAATTTTGTAGTGAATTTTGGAATTATGAATTTTGATATGTTTAATTTTGAGAAAGTATTTCGATGATCGATGTGTTAATTTTGAATATTTTTAGTGGAAATTTGCAAATTTTGATTTTTTAGGTCGTGAAAAGGGTTACCTAGTTCGAAATTGGTTATTAATAATTTTGCTGAGTGAAATTTTGATGTTCTCGGTTGTAGGAGAAAATTGGTGAAGGGAAAGATTTTAATTGATCGGAATAAATTGTTGAATTTTCAAGTAAAATAATGAATTTTGAGATTTTCAGTTTGAGAAAAGGATTTCATTATTCGAAATAGTGGATTTTGGATTTTTGGTTGAAAAATTTGAAAATTTTGATTTTTTAGGTGGTAAAAAGGGGTTATTTGGTTCGAAAATTATGTCTATGAATTTTGATGATCTCGTTTGTGAGAAAATGGGGTTATGGTGATCGAAATGTTAATTTTGATATTTTTGAATGGAATTTTGAAGATTTGAATATTTTAGATCGTGAATGGGTTTATGAATTTTGAAGGTCAAAAGAGTTTATTGTCAAGATAAGAATGAATGTATTTATGAATTTTGAGTTATGATTTTGGATTTCGATTTTCTAGGTTGTGGTAATTAATTTTGTAGATAGAAGTGTTCGAATGAGTGGTTATTTAATTTTTTGAAGGAAAAAATGGCCTGAAATTTTCGTATTTTCGGGTGGGTTAGTCCGTATTGAATTTTTAGGGTGTGGAAAAATAAATTCATTTCGCCACAAATGGGTTCGTAAATTTTGGGTATCAAGAGAATAGATAATGAATGCGTAGAGCATAATAAAAGGATTTCTTGCTGCCAACAAAAAATACCTAATTATCGTGATCATCGCATTTTCAACTGGCGAATTAATAAAATTGCCATGATTTTACGTTATAACGGAAATGTACCGATATTTTCATTTGGCAGATGAAAAGTGGTGCATTTTTGGTTTTTTCACTTTATAGAAAGTGAGACTATTGGCTTATAATTAATTTTCACATAAAAATGTGAAATATCAGATTATCAGATCGTATGATTGATAATTTGATATCGGAATATATACATAGATTTACATATCCGGAAATTTTCATCATTTCTGATGACGTAAGTTATTATTATTGAGCACTTTGTGTGCTTGAGATGTTATTTACGTTAATTACGTTACGTTAATGGCCAGGAGGGGGGGGGGTCGTAGTTTTCTACTTTTTGACTCGTATTTTGGTGTGAATTTTTTATGACCTTGATATTTCACACGTTTTTTGGCCGAAATTAATATTTTTTATATATTTTTTGATGTACTTAAGGTACATAGTCCGAAATTTTCGAAGTGAGGAATTTATATTTTGCACTTAGGGTGCCTAGTTCCGAATTGACGTCACAATTTTTAATAATTGTCAAGGATTTTTTATAGAAAAAAGTTGATTTTTGGGTGACGTTCTTGTGCGAATTTTTATGGCCTGAAATTTCGCAATTTTTGACATTTTTGCATTTATGATGCTTACAGCCAGTGATTGTGATATGGTGCGAAAAGGTGACATCCTAATCACATGATTCCACATCGTTCGGGGGGCCCAATATCCGGTACCATAACGGGGGAAATGCCGCGTTCCCTTCATCTATCATGTCGCCATCCCTGGAATTTTGGTGTTGTTTTTACGATGTATAAAATTTTGTGGCTGTATTTCGCCATAAAGGGAGAGAAAAAATGAAGGAGTTTGTGGTTTGACTGAGGAAATGGGTTAAGGATACACTGGGGTTGCCGTGTACGTCGCACGTTTCCGTCACGAACTGTTACAGTGGGGAAGACATTTTAAGGATATTTGATAGGAATTACAATATCGTATTTACTAGATTTCCGCGTCACGGAAATTTAACTGTGATTATTACTAGTAATTCGTGATATGGAGTTAAGGAAAACATTTTTGTTACATTTTTTCACTATTTACGGTGTCAGTTACGCCTAAATTTAATTTTTTATGCACTTAAGGTGCGAAAAATTTTGTAGTCCGGAGGCCTAGAGCTTGGGGACAAAATTTTGAATAATGATATAATAAATATAGACGTTACCATATGCGATTTGTACCTAATTTTGCGTTTAGGACGCCTAAATGGATAATTTTTTACCTTGTTTCAGATTTTTTACGAACATATGGTATACTTCCGACTTGCGGATTGGTGGAGAATCGGAAGATATACATACAGGATTTTGTCCGATGTGCTTCCAGCCTCTTTATCCTATGCACAGGTGGCCATCTGTGGGAGTCGTAGTCTGGAGAGTCACGTTAGTTCGGGCGCCATTATGTAGAGAAGATTCCGCCGGACGGGGTGGTAAAGAAATGGACTGCTTACGGAGGACGTTGGAGGGAGTGTGGGGTCGGTAGGGTTGTCCCCTTCCTCTCGAGTCCTCTGGCCGTTGGGTCCTTCTTTCCCCATTACACTGGTGCGCACCAGGTTCCCGATCTTGCTCTACGGACTTACCTCCCGGAGGATATTTAGGAGGAAGTCCCTTCGCCGAGGGTCCGCGGGGCCCGTCTGGGGTCTCGCACGTTGGAACGAATAAAAACACGATTGACAGATACAAGCGTATATTTGCACGACGTATTTAATCGTACCTGTATGTGTGTGTGAGTGACGGCCGCGACCTACGGTTACGGATGGATCTAAATTGGCGATGATCGAGATGATTTTACACTCAATTCGACGCCACGCCGCTGGCTGCGGAGGCGGCGGCGAAAGGAGCTATAGACCTCCCCGATCGGTGCCATCGTATTTTGCTGAACTCCATCGTCCCCTACTTCGCCGGGGCTGCAAGGGGGTCGATGGATCATGTTGTTCTGAACGTGTGGAAGAATTCGCGCGGCGGGAATAGGAACGACGCCGCGGAGGATATCTCCGGATGGATATCTCCGCGGAGGGAACCGATCTCGCGAGTGGCGAATTCCACCGGGGTCCCAGGGTCTCTATCCAGGCCTAGGTGCACTGGTACCTTGAAGGATCCCCATTGGTCCCCCATCGAAATGAGGGGCCGAGAGTGGAATCGCGGGTGAATTCCGATGACGGGTAAATAAATCGAGCCGGATTCGATATTTACGCGTCCCCGGCTAAGTCCGATTCCGATGACTTAGCCGGGCGTCGTACAAGCCGAAGCGAGAGATGTTAAGACGACATACGAATACTTGAATTAGGGGTAGAATCGAAACTCCGAAACTTAGCCTAAACGAGTATGTTTTTTGAACAAGTTCGAGGGTTGAAAACGCATCGAATCGAGCCTAAGCTCGATCGAGCCGCGTGTCAACCGCATCGAATGTGTAAATCGGAACTAGTTTTACTCCGCTAACGCAGAGTTTATATAAGGATTCGAATCAACTTGCTAGCAGGGTTGCCACCACCACGGAACTATAGTCGTTTCTCTTGGGTCGGGCCATATTCACTCTGACAGTATTTTCTGGGCATGAAATACACAATTTTTTCAAAGCTTCGCCCCCGCTTCGCTCGGGCAGGAACAAAATCGCAATTCACAAATTACTTTTAGGCAACGTTGAGGAAGATGGTTCCTTTCCATAAAAATTCCTTCCGGTACTTCAAGTTTTCTTCCTCAATTTTTATTCTCTCAAAAAAAAGCTTCCAACGCCACTGCCTGCGAATATGTTTTCCCTCCCCCTCACCCCAAAATAACATCAAATAGGAATTTTGAAATCAATAATATACTAAAAAAAATCACTTTTATGGCCATTAGAAATACAATTTTTCAAAGCTTCACTCTCGCTTCGCTCGAGTATAAATTAAATCACGATTGTTGAAATTATTTGAGGCGACAGTGTCAAGGAAGGCTCCCTCTTACTTCTTCTTCATAAGATTTTTCTGGTATTTCCAGCCCTTGTATCTATTTTGCAGTTTGCACCCTTCCAAAAAATCTTCTACTACCATTGATCGTGAAGAGGGGGGGGGAGGGGCTAAGCCACAGGTCAATGGTAGTAGAAGATTTTTTGGAAGGGTGCAAACTGCAAAATAGATACAAGGGCTGGAAATACCAGAAAAATCTTTAAAGAAGAAGTAGGAGGGAGCCATCTTTGACACTGTCAGCTAAATCCACCTATGGGTTATAGGTAGGTAGGTAGGTAGGTAGGTAGGTAGGTAGGTGGAGGGAGGGGCCTCTATTATCATTTCGCCTACATGATATTCACGTCGTAGAAATAACCCCTCGCACGCCTCCTTCCTTCGGTCGCAGCCTCTCACACGAAAAAATAAGTATCGATAGGCCGCGATGTTTCCCGATACCACGAAAACCTATGTATACACGACTTTTAGAAGCGGCCTTTTTGCGTAGGTAGTACATAGATAAGTACATTTCATTAGTACCTATACATATGTAGAACGAGAAAGAATCTTAACCCAACCTCCTTATCTCACAGTGAGGGGGAGGTGGAAGGGGAGGTGGACCCACCAGACTGAAATTCGCTTTTACCCTATTGTAACTCAGCTATTGTGCAAAATTCGAAACATTTTCCTTTTTTTCTACGCGCACTTGGGGCCGAGCTATTGCAAAAAGAAAAAAGTGGCGGAGCGTTCAAAACTTGACTCACATAGGTACTTACTATTTTGAACTCCTTCTTTTAGGGCCCAATTTGGGTCTAGGGGTTTGATTGTGATAAAAATGGACAAAATCCGGTATAAATTTAGCAGCGACTTCTATTTTGAGCCTTTTGCTATCAGGTATGTGGTAATTTATGCGGGGATTTTGCTAATTCTGATTTCATTTTACTGCCATAAAATATAGGTATGTAGGTTAGGTACCTATAGCATTTACCTCGCGTTTACCGCGTTATAGCAATGATGCGCGGTGCGGCGACTGCTCGGCTAATGGTGTTTCTGTATCTGTTTTTCTTGAACGGTTTCAGCGAACGAATGGCACGCCGTACCAGTAAAAGCACAAGCAGTACGCCGGCGCCAGAAAATGTACAGCGTGGTGGGTCATCATACTTACGGACGTGGTGATCGACGGCACGCGAATCGTCAGCAACAAACTCAAAATGCTCAACAAAATCAACATCAACACGGGCACAGTCACAGCAGCTCGCAATCGCAACTGCAATCGGTTGCCGGCAGCGGCAGTAATTTCAGTATATCGAACAAACGACGCGGTTGTCGCAACAGGCATCGCGAATCTTTGACGTTGAGATTGTTGAACTACATCAGAAAGAGGTTTAATCCGGTCGTCGGTACGTATTTCGATATTTTATCTCTCGGGTACAGCATACATAAGTATAATTATTATGTAGCGGTAGGTACTGTAGGTACGTACCTACCTAGTTGATAGTATGTAGGCGGCTAGATATGTATTCGGGTAAGTACCGTATTTGCCGGCTGGAGAGCAGCTCGCCACCCGGCGACTCTGCACCACGCCGCCTGTCTCTACCAAACACGTGGACACGTATGCTACATATGTATGTACCTAGGTACGTGTGTGCTATATGTATGTATTGTGTACCTACTACAGGTACTCTACTTACCTACATAGGTATTAGGTACCTCTATCCACCCAAACTACATTCACGCGTCCTATCCCAAAATCGAAATTTATTTTTTACTCGCCTACTCTTACTCACCTACGTATGAAATGTGAATTATGGAATGAGCCATAAACGCGCTGACCCCGCCTAGAATGCTCACGCGTGGTCTCAATGCTCTGTAGCAGGAGTTGTGTTCCATCACCGCACCGTGGCCGTGGTCAAGTTTTGTAGCTCGTGTATGGTTCACTGTAAATATTTTTCGCGGATGTCAGAGGCAAAATTTATTCAGATGATGGTTCAGAATCTCACCCACTGATAAAAAATCAAACCGCGGAATTACCCTATTCCTTCTACCTATCAAAATAAATTCATAAAAAATGGCTCGATTAGGTAGGTACCATACTTGTTTTCCGTTCTATCGCCGCGGCTCATCAACTAAAGGACCTCTGCGCTGATGAGATGAAAAAAATGCAAAAAAATTTAGTTTGACAAGTAGGTATTACTTACAGTCCTAACTGTGTCGAAATATAATTATAGGTACCGAAGTATATAGGTACACATATTTTCGAGTAGGTATGTTCACTTCAGTGAGTGTCATCGTCATCTTCATTTATTCAACTATTTTCCATCACCCACCGCACCTGCGTGGCTAATAATTTCGTTTCCACCATCGATCGTGGTCAGTCAACGCGGCTTTCATGTAGGTACATAAGGCCTTTTCTTACCTACCTATGTGAATATGAATTGGGGCCAAGCATTAAAAATGGGGTGTTGGGAACATACTAAGTACGTAATAATAGGTACGTTACACTTATGTACAGCCAATGTAGCTAACAGGTGTAGGTACTTACCCAAGGATTTTAGCCAATGTTGTTTTCCTGCTGACACTGCCTAGTCATTGTCATTGACAACATTGGCTGACAGATGGTTTAAGTGTAGGCAATGATGATGATGGGCAACGAATTGCGGCGCCGGCGGGTATTTTCGTTATTACTTACGCATGTGTTACCTAGGTACATATACATATAAAGTGTAGGTACCTATCTGATCTGCCTGTACTTGCATTGTAATGTGTAAAAACCTTTTTTTCGTTATACGAGTACATACATCAAGTACCTACCTACTTTGAAAAGTGTACGTTGCGGAGAATTACCCACTTACCTAGCCTACTAACTGTAACTGACGTAAGCCTCGAACCAGTCGGAAAAAAATGATGCGTACGTAAGACGTACCTAGATCTAGATATACTTACGTAGGTACTAGGTAGGTACCTAATACCTAAGTACCTATGTATACTTACCTTACCGTATACCTACATTGTTCTACTTTGAGTTTACATTGTTTTTTTTAGTTTTCAAGTTGGAGATGTTTAAGAAAAATTGTTCTACGATATTTCTCGAAAACTTCGAGGTTGTCACGTTAGTCGGTAGAGAGCGTTGAGTATAAAATTTTGATTCATTTTCCTCGATCGTCGCGTGTTGCCTGCTTTCCAAATTTAAGGGGACGAACTGTTTGAAAAAATCTGCTTTTTTCATAATGGGTACCTACGAATAAGTATTCAGTTAATGGGAATGAAACTATGTACCATACGAGGGTATAATCAATCTCATGATCGGGACATAGTGTCCTATATATAGAAAGTGGGAAATACGAAAAATCAGTCCAAAAAAACGATATTGAGTGGTGGCGCAAGAAAGGTAAAGTTACGAATATGATTTGCCCGGTGTTTGCATTAATTGCCGCGCCGCGCCAAACCGTGGCAAATAGGCGATCACTCGCGCAATGTTTGGTAGGTTTTTTCAATGATACCTATAAAATTAATTTTGCTTCGTTCTGTTGAAAACATATTCCGTGTGATTTGTTTTTCGCCAGATTTTCGCATTACTTTCAATTTAAACGTGAAAAATTGACACACTGGAACTGGATGAAATATTAAACTTCAGACCACTTTTTACATTACCTATCCTTTATGGCAAATTTTCACTTTCATTGCGCCACCACTTGGCATGATTTTTTCGGGGTAAAATTTTTATGGGGGTCTTTACCTCATCAAAGGGAACAAAATTAAGAGGTGGCATCGTCCAATTTCAAAAAAAAAAAAAGAAAGAAAGAAAGACAGACAGACAGACAGACAGACAGTGTATATTTCATTATTCAGCAATACAAATACAAACTATTGAAGTCTCGGTCCCCCTATACCCAATACTGGGTGAGCGGGGGGCCGGCTCTCTCTTCAACAAACATGATATTTTATGATTATATGAGTAAGTAAGTAAAAACAAAACAAAAACAAAAAAACAAAAACAAAAACAAAAATAAACGAATGGTAATAGTAACTAATTTGACATCGATTAAGTACATAGAGGAGTGGAGACGCGGCTAACAGGCTACAAAGTTCACAAGGCCAGGTTCACATTTCACCCGCTACCACACAAACAATCATTCAATCATTCATTCATTCCAGACAAAACCATTTACTCAACATTCGTTGCAACATATTCACACACCAGTCTTTTAAATTTACAGAAACTAGAATTTTTGAGGTCCTGAGGCAGTTTGTTGTATTCACATGTAGCATAATACCGAAATTGACTACGAGACACAGACCTTCTCCAGCTAGGGAGAGGCACAACACCAGAAGCCAAGCGCCTGGTGCGTCCCCCTCCTTCGCAGTAACCAAAGGCGTCTCTATACCTGTGCAACCAAGTTAACACAGTAACTAAATACAACTGCCTTACCCGAAGAACACCCAGAGACTGAAACACCGGCAGGGAAGGTGCATTCCATGGAACACCCGCAACTATGCGAACCGCCCTCTTCTGAAGTCTCAGAATAGGACGGATCCACCAATCCGCTGCACCTCCCCACACGGATATCGCAAATCTCAGAGTACCCTCGAAAACTGCCACATAAAACCTCCGAAGATGAGCCTTTGACACCAAACCAGACAAATGCCTCAAAAGATGTACAATTTTAACCAATTTCTCGTGCAAGGCAATACAGTGATCTCTCCATGACAAACATTCATCCACCCAGACACCCAAATATTTGTGCTTTTGCACCTGAGCCAACGGCTTACAGGCACAAGATACACCACAATCACTACCATGGAGAAACACCTTCCCTTGTAAATTCCGAACATATTGATTTTGAAACCCAAACACAATCATCTCTGACTTATCGACATTCACTCTGAGCCCACGACATCCAAACCAGTCAGCAATCATTCTTAAGTCAGCATTCAACACATTCACAAGCTCATCTTCAGAATTAGCCGAAACAATATGTGCAACATCATTAACAAACGAGCTCAGCAACCCCTTAAGAGGCAACCCAAGCAATCCATTGATATAAATCAAGAAAAGCAAGGGCCCCAATAGGCTACCCTGAGGCACACCACGAATCACAGGCATATCACCACTCAGAGAGTCCCCAACCTGAACACTTTGGGATCTCCCCTCCAGGTAGGAGCAAAACCATTTAACCGCACATTCGTTTAAGCCACAATTTCTCAAAACCCTTAACAAAATTTCGTGATCTACAGAATCGAAAGCTTTAGCCAAATCTATAAACACCACAGCTACCAATTTGTTAGATTCTAATTCTTTTACAACAGCATCCACAAGCAAAAATTGGGCTTTCTCAGTGCTCCTACCTGGAAGACACCCAAATTGAAAGTCTGAGAAGAAACTCCTATCCATAAGATAATCCATAAGTGAGTCTTTTACAATAAATTCAAACACCTTACCAACAGGAGGAAGAAGGGAGATTGGACGATAACAAGATACATCCTGACGATCACCACTTTTGAATAACGGAATAACTATAGCCTTTTTTAGATTATTTGGATAGATTCCCTCCTTAAAGGACCTATTAATCAAAGAACAAATTGGCTTAGCTATATGTAACACAGACTTTTTTAGAACTTTACCAGAAATTTTATCATAACCCGATCCCCCACCAGCTGAAATTCGAGAAATTGCAGAAACTACTCCAATAACATCTACATTTGGAAAGGAATATTCAATATCATTCAGGAGCACCTGAGGCACTGCTTCAATCCCAGCAAATGAGTTGATGTCGCGACGACCAACAATATCACCGAAAAAATTTGAAAAAACACCCGAAACAATTGCTAAATCATCGACGAAAGAAAAGAAGAAGCTTGACCCACCCTTAGTAGGTAGTAATTTGATCAATCAATGTTATGACTTTTTATCAGACCCCCATTTGACCTATGAAACAACACCCATCAAGCTTCGAACGTAAAATTTCTGTTTGGGAGGACCGTCCGCGTCAAAGAAACAATAATTCTTCGCGGACGTCCAAAAACCGCAGAGCAACGTATCTGGACGAATTCTTTGAAAGAATTCAAATCCATTTCACGAATTCATAATGGACCGAAATTCACGTAGGTAGGTAGGTAGCTAGCTAGCTAGCTAGGTAGGTACCTAGTGGATTTGAATCTTTTTCAGATTTCAGAAAGGTAGCTTTTCACGGAGAAGATGGAACACTTCGTATCTTTGGAAGAATTTGGATTTTTTTTTGATTGGGGCACTGTTTTGAGCAATCATCAGGCGCATGGCATGGTTTTATTTGTGAAATTTCAAGACTCGAGTCAAAATCAAGCGTTCCGGATTTCTTTGATTTTTGTCTTTTTTGAACCTTTTGGGGGCATGATACGGGCTTTGAATAGATGTTTTCAAATTCTTGATGGGGAAATAACCTCTCGAAGTAGGTAAAAACGACACAAAAATTTATAAAACTGAAATCAATGAAAAAAACTGAGAAATTACTCCTACATTGGATACGAATGTATAGAAAATCGAAGCGAGCCAAATCGATGGGTACTACAACCGAGTAGGTAATTAATGCAGCACACACTACCTACCAAAATCAATAAGACGGCAATGTGATACGAATTTCCTTCCACTCCCGGCTACGCCAGTACGCCTCTGCACATAAGAAATTACTTAATATCACATTTTTGGAACTATAAAATACCATTTTCATTCCTATTTTATGATTTATAAAGTTAAAACTACCCGCTTGAATTGTTATTACCTATTATTCTTTGTTTCTTTTTGTTTTTTGTTTTATTTTACTTACAAGTATTTTTCTCATATCATGCTCCTGTTCATCTCTGCCTTCCTGTTTACCTTTTTGTCTCCTCTGTCTAAACCATTCTTTAAGTAGATAGGTAGCTCCAATAGTTCCTATATGCACTCTTCTATTTGTACTCTTTCTCCATATGTTTCTCTATCTATCCGTGGCTCTTCGCGAATCTCTATGTTTCAGATTCAGTTAGGTAGTAAACATTGCCGTTCGTTCGTAAAAAATATTAGTATGTTATAGCTACCTCGTATAGGGTGTTGAATTGAAACCCACACGCAATAGCGAAAAAATTCTCGTATTCAACACCCTGTAAAATAATTTTAATAATCTGCGCCTGACGCAAGCGCATTTTGCGTATAGGATTTGGCGCGTAAAATAAGCACATTCACATGAAGCATGGAGTTGGAAAAAGGCCTAACTCCCATTTCCAAAATGCACTCTTCTTTGACTTCCAGTGCTAACGTAAGACAGTCGGGTTAAAAATTATCGAACAAGAAATTCTATGTTTGGGATAAGCACTTGACCTTAGTGAACATCATCAAACATGCCATTGATGGCATTTCAACGAGAAAAACAACAAAAAAAAAAAAAAAAAAACCAAAAAAAAAACACTTTACACCAGGTTTGCAGAATTTGGGGAGTTAGGCCCTTTTCCAATTCCATGCTTCTCACGCATTCGTTCATTTATTTACCTATCTTCTCATTTTTACAATTAAATGTAGCAGAATCTGCGAATACCTATTTAATTTGCTTGGGTATTCAAAAAAACACCGTACTCGCCCAATATTTTTTCGTGGCGATTTTTTTAAAGGCCCAGTTCACAATCTAAGAACATGCATTAAAAAGAGAATTTTTTTAAAACGCAGATTGCATGAGTAGGTACCCACTACCCAGGTGAATGCATTACAAGTACTCACCTAGAGAAATTCTTGAAAATTCACATGAATCGATCAGTTTGAAAATTATGTTATCGGTTACCTTTCAAAAGAAATTATTGCTTTAGGTAGGTATCTACATATATGCTACACGGGAAGGGTATACTTGGTTCGCGAGAGAATAGATGCACGGTTTGCTTGTTGCTGTTGTTTTTTTCTTGAGAGTAGGTATTACATATAGGTACTTATGTAGTATTGTCCGCCCAATATATCTTGAGACGTCCGCCTGAAAGCCGGAGTAGGCAAAATGCACTACAGGGTTTCGCAATGTAGTGTACAATCAAGAAATAATTGGCCACCAAACATGATAAAAATAACACTGCGTTAAAGAGTAATCTAATTTTTTTCATTCAAACCCAAATTGAAAATCCCTGAATTTAACGCTTTTTGCCTACTTTATGCATTAGGCGGACGTCTCAAGATATATTGGGCGGACAATATGTAAAGACCGACGCGACGCGACGTAACGTTGATCAAAGATCATGTTGCCACGAAATTAACAATAGGTAGTGTAGACAAAAGTCGGTATCTCGATTCGCGAAACCATGAATGAAAAAGTAGAAAATTTTTCAACTCGACTGCGAATACTGAAGGCTTTTGCCGGACCTAGGTAGGTAATAGGTATAACCTTCGCTATGATATTATGAAATATTGGATAGGTACTGACTTATACCCAACTCACAAAAATATTGTAAAAAGTAAAAGCGAATGGTACGAAACGAGTTGAGGCGTACCGCGTAGTACGTGTGTATTTCCGACTGCGAATCCTGACTTTTGCCTACCCCTGCTGTACCTAGGTACATTGCAACATTTTGCTTTCCGTCGTAGGTAGCAGTACCCACTGCCTAGTGCCTATGTAGGTACCTCGCAAAGACATGGGTAATCTCGGGCCACTCACGATTGGTGTCGCAATTTTTGATGAATTCAAAGTAGGTACTTATTTCAATGCTCGTTTGTTCGAACTTACGATATCTGTTGATTTCGAACGATTTTTACATTTTTCCCGCCTTATGAAATCTGGAAAGGGGCGAGAGAGAGATACCCGTAGCACTCTCTAGGACGCGCGCGTGCCTGATCTACGTGTACACGTTCACAGCCTCTAATCTATTTTAACTTCGTAAGTAGCGAAGTACCTATGTAGGTACCGATCTCTCTGACATGAAGTGTGTGTGTAGCTGTAGTGTAGGTACCTAGACCTACCTACCTACCTACCTACCTACCTATGTTTGTAGGTGTACGTGACTGCGTGTGTTGTAATCAGTGCATGAGATAGGTAGGTAGCTAGGTACCATAAATCAGGCTGAAAACCAGTAAAAAGAAACGTTCGCGTTCTCGTAAAAAGTCGGTAGTAAGTACATACAAGTAGTAACGCCGATTCGCTGATCTAAATAGTTTCCCACTTCCCAGCACCGGCACGAAACGAGATACCTACATGTATGTAGTTTGAGCTTTTAGAGCAAAAGCAATCGCAACGCATAACATAAACGTAAAAGAACGAGGGAGGCTGTTGGTACGCGACGCTACGGCTAAGGATAGGCTATAAAGCTCTGTTGTGACGGTGGCGGCGGAGGTGCGGCGGCGGTGGCTGCGGCTGCGGCTGCGGCTACGGCTACGGCAGTTGTATCAGCTGCAGCTGTGTGTAGCTTGTACATTACATCTGTCTACCTGACAATCGTGCATAGTAGTAGTAGTAGTAGGTAGTGGTAGTAGTTATCCGCTTTTCGCTTCTTCGCCTGACGTCAGTTCGGTTCAATTTTGTTCGCTTCAGTTTAGTTTAGTTCAGTTCAGTTCGGTACAGTTCGGTACAGTATCCAGACTTCAGTTGATATAAATTTCTCCCGCGGTCGGATGTGCGTGTACATTTCGTAGCGTAAATTTCTCGAATGGATTGTTTAGTAACGCGCTGCTGGAACTGTGCAACCAGCAACATTTGAAAATTCTTACTTATACCTTTCTTTTCGTTTCTTTTCCTTTTCATTTGTGTACTACCTATATCCAAGTGTTTTGTTTTGTTTTGTTTTGTGTGGTTTTTTTTTTTGTTTTCATCCTTCGAAATCCGCAGATCAGCATCATTCTGTTATGCACCTATAGATTCGTGCTTATGTACTTATCGACGAGATACTAAGTACATATTTGTTTCTCATTTTGTTCTCCTTTTCGCAACGTACGCAAGTCGTAACGTTATACGCGCTGTTGGTATTACTTACTCGATATGTGTATAGGTAGTCCTTTTCGTACAGTACTCCAGTACCACTCCGCTATACATTCTTAGGTAGGTACCTGCCTTGTACGAGTATATGTATTTGTCTAGCATCGTAATACATATGTGATGTAGGTACGTACGTACCGAGTACTGGTACCGAGTAAGTACCTACTTCTCAACGTACCTACCTATTAAAATTTAAATCGGTTCTCAATTCGACTTCGCTTCGTACAATCGTACTTATTCGCACCGTGATGCAGTACCGCCGCGCCGTCGTAAATATCTCGAGTAGAATACTCACTCGCAAACACAAACTTACACTGGTAGGTACTGCTTCAAATTGAATCAATGGAAATTCACTGGTGAAACCGCCAGAACTCAGTCACCACAGAAATCAATGAAAAACTAGGTATTGATTCCGTTTGCAAGTTTTCAATTTCAAACCAGTTGGTAATGTTTCTCCATAATAACTTGGTGTGGTCGAGTCAAACGTTAAAATGAATGTAAATTTTCACTGGCTCATTTCAATAGGTACACTTAGTAAAGCCTTACCATAGGTACTTACTTATTGAAAAAAATTACTAGGTACTTGAAAATGAAGATTTAATGAGTAGCTAATTAAAATCAGTAGGTAGATCGGTAGTTTTACACTAAGTGGGTGTGAAATTTCACCGTTCCTTTAGCAGTAACTTAATTTTTGGCTACCCATTTCTTCTGCGAATCTTCACTGATTCATATGAAGAGAATAATTGCTATCAGTGTACCGCTGTTTATTCTGTAATAAGTAGGTATTTACGTAGGTACTTATCTACTCACTCGCTTCATTTCGTTGCTCATTTCTTATCAAGGTATGTATGTAGTAGGTACATGGATGCTGCTGTGCTCTGCTTTACTTTACGGCACTTACTTCTTATTTTGGGAAATCATTTTTCTATTTTCTATTCTATTCGCCGTTACTATTCGAAACGCATTTCAATAAAGGAGAGTCCGGCCTCCGCGCGGTGCAGAAGTGAGTAGAGAGAAATAACTTCCGCAAACAAATTCCTCCGAGTTAGTCGGGCAAATGTTTTTTATTTTCTTTTGGAAAACGTCAACATGAAGTTCCTCGCAGGAAAAGTCTGGTATCATCACGTAGGTACTCACTCGCGTATGCTTTGAAAAAAAATGTCTACTTCCAACTTTTTTCAGTGGTATGTACGAATTGATTCCCCACATTCTTCAAGGGTATGTCCAAATTGAGTCCCTCAGTTTTTCAGGGGTAGGTCTAGGTACATACGAATTGATTCCGAACCCTTTTCAGCCTATACCGTTATCTAGAACATACATACCATGAGGAGGTTGACAGCCTTCTTTTCATATCTCCAGGACCAATTTTTCAAACAGAGACCCTCCTCGCAAATTACGTCAGATAGAAATTTTCAAAGCATTAAAACACGAGAAATAGTATATTATATGCAACTAGGAAAATAAGTTATTTCCCGAGTTGCATACTATATTTTTCGTTTTAGAGGGAGAAAAACGAGAATTGAAGCATCGCGAGAGGGAATAATGTAGCGTTTTTCTCCCTCTACAACGAAAATGTGTGTGAGTGTGTTTTTTTTTTTTTGTCATTTTACACCCAATTTTTTTCCAGCTTCACACTTGCTTCGCTGGACCAAGAACAAAATAATAATTATATTGGTGGCGTCGGAAGTTTTTTTTTTTTTGTAAAGGTACAAAATGAGTACCAAGACTTTCGACTTCGAATACTGGAAGCGGAAGGATTCCCCGGGGGAGGGAGCAAAAGGAAGCATTCTTTTCTTTTTTTTTTTGAATCTGTCGCCTCAAATACTTCATACCTACCTATAATTAAATATTGTAATTTTGTACATGCCCGAGCGAAGCTTTGAAAAAATTGAATTTTTAATAGGTACCCAAAAAAACATTTCTTTTTCCTGTGATGAATGAATTTCGACTTGTGTGAAGTGCGAATGGGCTCCAATTCGTACGTACCTACCTACCTTACTACTTGAAAAGAAAGTGGGAATCAGAATCAATTCATACATACCTACTTCGCCAAAAAAAAAAAATCATGGGTAGGTATCAATTCGTATATTTGATCCTAAAAAAAGAGGAATCAATTCGTACATTATCAAAAAAAAAAAAAAGAAAAGAAAAAAAGAATCAATTCCACTATAATTTTACACGATTTTTTCGTTGGGAATCAAACCACTTACAGCCATCGTAATTAGCCCTACGACTCCACACTTCAAAAAAGTTGTTTACCGAATAATTTTCTAGCGCTGGACCAAAGTTTGGTATGGCATTATAACTTCAAGAGGGTGTACTTGCAAAAATGTTCAACGTTTCATTTCCCCTGTTGGACAAATTGCCTACTTTTGTTTTTGAAGGGGCAGAAATTTTAGAAAAAAAAATACTTTTTTTCGTTTTTATTTCCATTTTTTTTGCATTGAAAGAAAAGTGGAGGGGATGAATTTGCTACCCTACAGATGCTTGTGTATATATGCCCTACTCGTTCGTGTATAATAATTTGCCGGTCCTTTTGATTTGAGGAGCAAAAAAAATTAAAATTCGAGCCAGTCCAGATTTATAACGAAAACGTCTGCCCCTTCAAATGAAAAAGTAGGCAATTTTCGGATCGGTCTAAAAAATGTCATCAAAGTTTATAAAATTGAGTTTCTTATTTAACAAGTCTTGCTTTCCGACGCCGCCAGCCTCTTCTTTTGCCCTCACTTTTACCCAACTCGTGAAGTAACTCCTTCCTTCTTCTGACCCTTAGTTCAGAAGTGGTATTGTTTGACTCACTGCAGTTGAATTATTCATCATATTAGTGGATTTTTTTTTTTTTTAAGAAAAAGGGTTAGTTTGTCACAAGGTTAATTCTGAGAAAAACACAAAAATGTGAGTTTGGATATAAAATATCATTTTTTTTTTGTTATCAATGGATTTGTGTACTATGATCCTTCTACTATCATGAGAAATAGTCCGGAACACATTAAATACTTTTAAACAAAATAAATATGCCTTTAATGGAATTTTCAATACAGAAATTGCGATTTTTTAAAATTTGCGTAAGGTAATTCATGTTTGGGGTCATTTCAAGAATACCTGTAAACTTGACCTGGCTATAGAACCAACCTTTTCGGTTTCTACTGCAAATTTACCATTTTTTTTTTTTTTTTTAAATGAATTTTTGCCTCATATTTAAGCACACTTTTTTTAATTGAAAATTCCTCATAAAGTTCTCCTGGTGTTTCAAAGCTGTACCTATCTATTTTAAATGGGTATTTCATGAACTTAAGTTGAGATTTTCATCAGTGCTCCCCCCTCCTTCCTGGAAAATACCTTCGGTACACTACTGGTAAGAAAGAAAATGCCTATTCTTTCAGGGATGAGAGTTAAATCTTTGTCGAGTTTCATTCATCAGCTCAATAAACTATAGTTACAGAGTCGGAATAAAAATGAATCATTTTCCGAAATATCACCTATTTGCGACTGCTACCTACGTACCTCCCTACATACGCACTGACTGACTGACTGAGAAGAAATTATTACCCCTTTACGCTTTTCGAATCTCACGATTTTTGCATTTTTTAATTTTTCAATTTTTTTTTTTGTCGTGGTAGAAAATTCATATCCCACCATCCAGTGGCGGCGGCGCGGCGCTGCGCGTGAATTTTTTGAGTTGTAATCGTAATTTGTTGCGGACTCAACTGTAGAGTCAAAAAAATTAAAATTTTTCGATCCTATGGTATGAGTCAAACTTAATCGTTTTATCAACAAAATAATTTAGTGAAAGCATCATTGAAAATAATTTTTTGAGTTTGGAGTGAAAAATGTTAGGGTCATATTCGTAGTGGAAGCTTTTTCATGCCTATTTCTTAGTAAAGTAATGTGAAGCCTTAGATACAAATTTTTTATTCGAATTAAATACTTTATGAGATTTTCAAAAATTACAAACTTTTCATTTGAAAACTCAAAGAATCGATCTGAAATTCATTACCTATTTATCAAAGGAACATTTAAGAATCATTTACGTATGAATAGGGTCCTCAAAAGAACTTTAGAACACCATCTCTACGATTCAAATTCATGAATAATCGATTATACCACCCTGAATGAACTCCATGTTTGAGGTCATAAAATCGCTTCTCAGGTTTTAATTTGTAAAATCAAAATTTTGAAGTAAGTAAAAATATTTTACCTAATTAAAAAATCAATATTGTAATAAAAATTCTCGCGTTATTTTAAATCAAAAACCGTTAAGAACACCCCCTTTTTTTTTTCGAAAAACTTTACACTCGCTTCGTTTGATCGTGAACAAAATCACTTACAATTTATTGAGAACTATGTGAGGCAACAATATGTGCGGTCCGTGCAGAGAAAAGGTACCTAAAGTCAGATTATTCAAAAATGAGTTTTTTTTTTTGGTCTAAAAATGATGGGGGAGACTACGAGGAACATTTTAAGACTTGGATGAGCAACGAAAAAAACACGTTTACATGCTGCGCAGAGGTCTAAACTGCTGAAAATACAAAAAAAAAGAAAATTGTCCATTTTTCATATTTTTGGTTCTAGCGCAAAATCTTGTTTTCCGACTTCAGGTGCCGTCTCCTTGCACGGGTAACATGTGAAAAAGACTCCCTTTTTGCCTTCCTCTACCGAAAAAAATGCTTTGCTAGGAAGGTATGGTACAGATTTTGTTCCTACATATAGAGATTTGAGATAATTACCAAAACAGGAGAGAAAGAGTCTGAGACTTTTTCACTGTCACAACAACCGAGGACTTGAAAAAATTGAATTTTCAATGTCCAAAACGGCATTTTTTACATCAAGTTTTAGGGGTCTCAGAGAGGGGGGGGGGGGGTTGTCAGACACCTTCCTCTCCCACTTTGTCACTAATACCTATCAGCGTAATTGTTCTTTTCAAACAGTTTTTCTCACATAGGTATCCAGATGATTTTGCTTTTTACGCTTGTGTAAATATACCTACTTGTGATGCATTTACTGCATTTACAACACGATGCAACATGCAACGCAATGCTGCCAAAGCCACTCGATACCTATGATAGTGTATCTTCAAAATAGCAACGCATTACCTTACTTGTATTCTTACACGTTCAAATTAGATACCATACCTATTTTACATTGCGTAGATAAGTACATATACATATTTTATTGGACTGATTTGCTTGCTTGTATTAAAAATGACAAAATATTTTACAGGAATGTCCGCCGCGTTTAATGCTTAACCAACGTATTATAAAAATTACTTAGCTTTCCGATTCTAGAGGTAACGATTACCTTAATGATTTTAAAAGGAGAGATCAACTCTATAATGCCGAGAGACGTTCCATACAGGTTCATACCTTCGTGAACATCGCTATGTTCGGAAACAAAAAAAAAGGTCAGTTTTTTGTTTTTGTTTTTTGTTGTTCTGTTACGGCATATGTAGTTGTAGGTAGCTATACATTAGATAGATTAGGTAATAGATGTAATAGGTACCTATTACTTGGCATATGTATAGGTAGTAATATGCGGACGTGTCAGTTAATTTTACATACAAAGTCAGCCATCGTACATCCTCAGCCATGGCTGACTTTTCATGGGTTAATTCTACATACAAAGTCAGCCGCCTGTTTCCAAAAACTTCCACCAGAGTTCGCAACCCTTGAAAATTGAGGCGCGAGGATGAACGCAAACCCAATATCTAATTGGCGATGTGTAGAATGGAGAACACTGGTCGGAATTTTTGTGCCTATACCAGTTTTGAGTATGCGCGGTTTAAACTTTGACCCACAATTTTTTAGTCGTTTTATCAATTAAACCAAAAGTTTTTGGTATCAAAAATAAAAATTTTCATTTGATCCCAGATATTTTTTTTTACCAGAACACTTTCAAAATTTGTAATAACAAAGAAAATTTTGCAATTTTTTTTCAAAAATCTTTGTGTAGGAACGTCATTTTTTTTGTCAAGGTGAATTTTGTGTTGCTAAGAATGAATCTGCAATTGGAATTTCGATTAATCAATTAGCGCAGGAATGAGACAAATTTAAAAAAGTCGGCAAAAAATTGAAAATTTTCAAGTATATTTGAAAAGTGGCTGACATAGTAGGGTCGCGTGCAATCATACGTATACATATACACACACAGGCATGGCAAAGCAGTGCGAGACCCGTTTCGGTAATGGTGCTATCATTGTGAGGCCCGATTTTACACTGCCAGACCCGAAATCGGGTCTCGCAACGTCATGCCATGTGCAATGTTTTTTTTTTTTATGATGTATGCATACTCGGGAGGCCGTAGGCGAATTTTTTCGGGCCTCGCAGCGTCATTTGCATGTCTTTATATAAAAATTACCTCGCCTCTTTGCACACAGCAACACATGGAAACCTCGACCATGCGCCGTTCGAATACGAATTGAGCTAGCGGCATGGCGCTTGCGCAGTGAGATTCGCCTCATTTTTGGCTATTTTTTCCGCTACACACATCGATCCTTATACCTGACTCTTCATTTATGCCCATTTTTAAAAATTCGGGTCTGGCAGTGCCTGTATCATTTCCTTTTGTTAGACGGGTCTCGCAAGGAAAGTACGATCCATATATATATATAGACAAATCTATCAAGGTGAGATCCGACTATAAAAATAGGCAACGTGAGATCCGACCCGTATTTTGGGAACCCCTTTAAAATAAATCATGTTCGCTATTGCATCTTCTTCTCCACTAATTTAGGCGGGATTAAAGACCACGAGTTCTTCAAAATATTTATTGCATGATTTTATGCGCGAAAAAAATGAAAAGTAGGCCTATGTTGTATAAATAGGATAAAAAAAGAGCAAAGGTGAGATCCGACCGAAAATTTATCTGCGCACTCACCGCGCATTCACGATATCTAATATGATGTTGTATTGTTCAGGCAATTTACGTGGAGATGTGAAAAGCATTCCAGACCAATAAGGAGACGTCTCAAGGTTTAATGGGCGGGCCTATACACATGAAGAAAGGTGAGATCCGGAGTCGGATCTCACCTTTCCAAAACGGATCTCATCTTGCCCGTATTTTTTTATTTTGGATCTCACCTTTCCAGATTATAAATCTATGTATATAGATTTATTTTTGTACATTATCGCACCCGTTTAGGTCTTTCACATACATTATCGCACCCGATTTTGACGTTATCGCACCCGATTCGGGTGCGATAACGTTTTCTTATGAAAATCCTCGGAATCGATTGGTAGGCTCACCCCCAGCCCCCTGGCAAATTTTTGGGTGGGTGCGATAAGTGACCTTTTTCGATAGACTTATATACCCTGGTTCATAGGGTATATCTCCAGTCTGCGCTAGTGGTCATATATACTATATAATTCAAGAAAAAAATATACAATCCGCTGACTTTACTGCACCCGAGCACCTACTGTGATGTTTTGCAAAACCTTGCAACGTCGCGTTGGCAGGTAACCCGATTCTATGGCCATCGAACCTAGAGTATTTACATCCACGACTCTTAACCTTTTCTACTGCTCCAGTTTCATCCTTTGTATTTATTTGTCTGGGTAGAAGTTGATACGGAAGCAAATAAATATATTTTTGCACTCTAAGCAAAGCTGAAAGCAGACGCCCTCCATTTTTTGGCTCAAAAGACGAATCTGAAGTAATTTGCATGTTTGCAAAAAAGTCGTTGAAGTCAAATATGTACTTTTTTTTTCGATGGACTTTTTGAGAAATTTTCTTAAAAACCCAGTAAATTTTGAAGCAAATTGAAATGAAATAAAAGTTCAAAGTATGTACTAAAATAGAAAAAAAAAGTACAAATTTTGATTGTTTCGTATAAAAACACAAAATTTTATAAATGAACTTCGAAAAACACGAATTTCATGTTCCAAATTTTATTTATTTCGTGAAAATCATCAGTTTTTTATTTAAGTTTGGGTCCTCGCTTCGTTCGGGAATACGAAGCCTAATTTATAAATAAGAGATGCATATTAGTGTTTGCCTTTTTTTAGTACGAATATATTGATCAAAAAAATGAAGAAATTTCAGATTTTAGGTACTTTTTCAACAAAAAATTTTGCCATAGCTTCTCCTGGACTCTACTTCACAATTCGTTCTCATAAATAAAATGATAATATTTTTTTGAAACGGAAAACGTTTGTCCTTCTCATCTATTAGAACTCAGGAGACTTAGTGGTGATCTTGAATAGAAATTTCGAAGAATTTCCAATTTTTTTGGAAAGAAGGGATAGGTACCTAGATTTTTTTAAGCCAAAAATTTGCACGAAAAAGCATATGATTTTGTTAATCATTTTTAGTACGTACGACTACGTAGGTAAGACTGGTTAACAATTTTTTTTTTCAATTGAAAAATGATTTTGTTAATTTTTTTTTAAAATAATGGTACAATATAGTTGCGTCGAATTCTCTTAGCTGATCATCATGTAGACCTACATGATATCTGACAAGTTTGTATAGAAATAGTAGATACTTTTAAAATGAATTGAAAAGTGAGATTTTTCGATGGGTCCAAAAAAAATTGAGCCTTAGGCATTGCCTTTTCTGTCTATTGGTTAATTTTCACTGTTCTGGGACTATGGAATTGATCGTGTTTAAATTTTGTATTATACAATTAAGGTATCACATTTTCACGGAGGTATTAGGGTAACTCTCAGGTTGAAATTGACCCAAAATTTGAATTCCTCGGTCCCGATTCGGAGAAGAAGAAAACCTTTTTGGTTTCTGTATACTTATTGAGTGTTTTCCCCAAAATTTTTAGGTCTTGCTAAATATGGACCCTTCAGATCGACTTTTCTCCGGTGCTAAGAAATTAATAAAATTTATAGTCTATTCAGAAGATCCAAAGCAGACTTTCAGCTTTTGAATGACTGGATGACAAAAGGGCCTAATTCTGAAACCGCTGTCTAGAGAAAAACGCATTTTAAGTTTTCGCAAGCTGATATCGTTTAAATGTTTTGATGAAATGATCTGGTTTTTTGAATATTGTGTTGCCCAAACATCCCTTTCAAGAAATATTCATTTGAATTCCGTTTTAGTAGCCATATGATTGAGTTATTAAAGAAACGGTGAAGGGGGAGTTAGGCCCTTTTGTCATCCAACGACTTTAAAATCGGTTTTAACAGTTTGAAATTATGAAAATAAATTTTGAAAAGTTGAAAAATATTTAATGAAATCGAATAACATCAAAAATGAGAGTTATTTTCATGATTTCGTACTGTTAGAACCAGTGTCAAAGTCGTTGGATGACAAAAGTGCCTACTTCCTGCAGGTTTTTAACACAGGTAGGAAACTTTGGTGGTTGATTACAGACAATGTACGATAGGTAGCCCTATGGGACCAATTTTGATAAGTAGTATATCCATTCTAGTATCCATTTTCACGGTGGATGACAAAAGGGCCTAATTCGAGTTAGGCCCTTTTATCATCCAGTTACTCTTTTTACTTCAATACATAAACTGTCGGCGTATTTTTATATCTTGGCTAGGAAAATTTTCTGCCAAAAACGTTGATTTTTTTAGCTCAAAGTTGCGAATTTGAGAAAATTGTTCTTCAACTAAGTAATCAAGTGCCTACATAACATTACCAAAACGAATCATTTTCATGAGCTGTTTTCTAGCGCTGAAAACTTCCAAAAAATATACTGGAGGCTTCTAAATGTCTCAAAACCATGTTCAATCAATTTAAAAGTTCGAAAATAGAATGTATGCCATCCGAATTTCATTTTTTTTTTTAATGATAAGACCCGATTCTCTTATTTTACATGACGATGCATCGTCATGTAAAATAAGAGAATCGTTGTAAAACTGCAAGTTTTGGCTGTAGAACTGCAAGTTTTGACTGTAAAACTGCAAGTTTTCACAAAAACTTGCAGTTTTTTTCTATAAGGGTGACGTAATTTAGAACCCTTGAAAATTGGCCAAAATTTGAGAAAATAACTGCAGCACTTGAAATTTTAGATTTAGGTATGATTTAGTTTTGTTTTGGCTCAAAATTAGGTAAACTTTGAGTTTGGATACTTCCCTATCCCTTGTAAGTGACGAAAATCGCAAAAAATCATATGAGGTTCATAGGTACCTATAGGTATGATTTATTTATTTATTTATTTTTGAGCGTTTTATGCCGATAGAAATTACGAAATGAGAGAAATCAGTAAAATTAGATTCTTGTTCAGGGGTCAAAATACGAGTAACACCCCATAATCACATTTTTCACGATTATTCCACGTCAAGTTTCAAAATTCGTTTTTCACTAAGGTTTTCTTGACCAGTATTGAACTTCAATCTCAAGTTTCAAAATTACACCTCATCGCCCTTGTACCTTGCCTGTTCTATTTATGGCACATCGAATTAGTTGAAGACAGTTTTTGAGACATTTCGTAGCTTCCAAAAAATTTCAATTCATCTACCCTGGAGAAAAGCTCACAAAAAGGTCCATATGAACTTAGGCTTGTATAATTGTCACGAATCACCTATAATTAATCTGATGCATTCCATCAATTGAAGCAGAATTGAGTTGAAGTAGGAATTTTTTCGCCGATAATCGTTTTGAAAAAAAATTGAAAATGAGAGTAAAGTTCAGCAAGGAAATTTTGGTAACATGGATATGTTTTTTCTTGTCAACATTGCTTTTAATTCAAAAACTTTCCTTTTTCTCAATTCTAACATAATTTATTATTATGTCTCATCTCAAATGAAATTATTTTGATAGTTTCGAGACGTTTCGGAGCTTTCAGAAAATTTTAGAATTTTCCAACCTTGGAAATGGAAAAATCTTACAAAAAGAGCCCATATGACCTATTTGAATGACTAGGTGCTAAAGTTTATATACTATTTTAAATCTAATCGAAAAATGAAACTCGAAAAATTGAAAAATCTGAATTGCGGTCCTTTTCAAAACTCTGCAAAGGATCTAATTTTGCATCTAGTTTTGAAATAATTCCAAAAAAAGAGTCTAGGCTCTCAAATTACATGGATTTGGATGATTGAATATTTTAAAGTGGAAAAAATCTGTCCATTTTATTAACCAGGAAACTTAATGGCAATCATGAATGAAATCTTCGTAAAGAATTCAGTTAAAGGCCATTCAGAACTAAGAATTTTCCTCGTTTCCTTCAAGATCTTCTCTCATACGATTAAAAATTTTCAAAAGCTTCTGAAAACCACTTTGAGAACCCCAAAGAACTTCATGCTGTCAAACCTAAAGCTCGATTTCTTTTTCTGGTGAGAGAATTTGATAATTCTTTTGAACATTCAACCTTCGCTCATGATTTGAAGAGATAAATTTGCAAAATACGAGTAAAGTCTGGAATTCAATATTGATAAAAGTTTTTTAAAAATTATAAATTCAGAGAACATTCTAAAAATGGAATAATGAATAGACAATTTAAAAACTCTGAGTATGTACTAAAGTGATTAAATTTTCAAACCATCCATTCATTAAAAATTCAATTTGCAGATACGTTTCGTAATTTCAGCTATTACAAATTTTTCGATTTTCTGATTTTGGTTTTCTTAATAATTGAAGAAAAAAGTATTCTCAAAAATTGTAAAAATCTTCAAATTTTGGACAAATAATTCAACTTACAGAAACCAAAATGGTTTCCACAAAACGAGATGGCTAAATCCAAATTTTGAGCCAATTTAAACCTGGGAGTTTTCCAATCACTTGAATTTTAGCATATTATTTTCTTCTTTTTGGCCAATAAATCATTTTTTTCTTCAAAAATAATTCTACTCGTGCATTGATAATGTAAGAACGTAACATTAAAAATCACCTAATATATCAGTACTGATGTATACCACACCAAAAAAATTTCCAACCTACCCATACTTACTTAAGTTACAGAGCCAATGCTCGAAATTCAATTTTTTTCCTCATCTCTGAAAAGGGTGGTTCAAAAATAATCATTTTTTACGGATTCTAGATATTATGTAAAATTGTAGATGTTCCTAAAATTTTTAAATTCAAATTCACGATCTGGTGATGGAAAAATACGAAAAAAATTCAGGGTACTCTGAGCCTCTCTCGAATTCCGAAAAAATAGGTCGAAAACTCGTAAAAATAGAATTTGTAGCTTGGGAATCACGTAATTTATTTCGCTATTTTGTCCCCTATCCCCCCTCTACGTAGGATAAAAATTTACTCACACACTCTAAAATAATTTTCATCATTTTTTTGCTAAGACAAATCAAATGGCATGAAAAAATGTTGATAAAATTCCACCAAAGGTCAAAAACCCTCTGACTATACCAAAGCTTCGAACTAGAGAAAATTATTGAACATAGGTTTTGGGTACTGTAGGAATCAATCGCAGCTCCATTCGTGTTTCCAACAGTAAAGTACATCGTTAATCCGTGGTTGCCAAGTTGCTCGTTATGAGACCCCCTACTACCGGGTGCAATAAAGAGGCTTTATATCACTTGGGTGCAGTAATGTAGACTTTTTCAATTGGGTGCATCAAAATTGCATTTTGTATACGGGTGCGACAAGTACATTTTAGGACCCGGGTGCAATAAAGTATTGCAACTGTGTATATATATATATAATTGCCCGTAACCCTACTATGTCAGCCACTTTTCATATATACTCGAAAATTTTCAATTTTTTTCAAATTTGTCTCATTCCTGTGCTAATTGATTAATCGAAATTCCAATCGCAGATTCATTCTTAGCAACACAAAATTCACCTTGTCAAAAAAAATGACGTTCCTACATAAAGATTTTTGAAAAAAAAATTGCAAAATTTTCTTTGTAATTACAAATTTTGAAAAAGTATCCTAGTAAAAAAATAGCCGAGATCGAATGAAAATTTTTAATACCAAAAACTTTTGGTTTAATTGATAAAACGACTAAAAAATTGTGGGTCAAAGTTTAAACTGTGCATACTTAAAACTGGTATAGGCACAAAAATTCCGACCGGTTTTCTCCATTCTACACATCGCCATTTAGACATTGGGCCTGCGTTCCTCCTCGCGCCTCAATTGTTAAGGGTTGCGAACTCTGGTGGAAGTTTTTGGACCAGGTGGCTGACTTTGTATGTATGTAGAATTAACCCACAAAGTGGCTGACACGTCCGGATATTACTACCTATATATACTCTTATCCATATATACAAGTAGGTACATATTCAATTAAGTAGGTACCTATCTATGCGCTCTTAGTTCGGCAAAAGGCACGTCCATACGTAGGTAAATGATTTTTTTTTTCAAGTTAGGTTTTTTTTTTTAAATACTAGGCGTGTGTAATTACCAAGACTTTTACGCCCAGTGTGCAGAGGAGGGTAAGATGGAGAGTTTCAAATTTGGTGTTGGAGGTTGAGTTTTTTGATCAGGAGTATGATTTTTTGTATGTTAGTTTTTGAGTCTGGTATTGTTTCATTATTTTCGGCGATGTTTAGATTTTTTCTTTGTTCTTTTAAGCCTGTACATTGGAAAAGGAGGTATTGTGTGGTGATAGGTTCAGTATTGCAAAATTGACAGTTAGGTTTGGAGGTTTTGTTGTATAGATGACTGTGAGCGAGTTTAGTGTGTCCAATTCGGAGACGTGTAATAGTTTTATCACCTAGTCGATTTAGGTGTGAAAGTTTTTTCCATGGATAAATGGATTTCTAATGAGTATGGAGTTTATTGTTTGTTTTGGTGTTCCATAAATTTTGCCAAACTGCGAGTTGGGTTTGAATAAGTGAATTTTTCATGTCGTTGGGGATTATGAGGTTGAGAGGGGAGGGAAGTTCGGCTAATTTTGCTGCTTTATCCACTTCTTCGTTTCCTGTAATATCCACATGACTGGGGGATATAGATATACATGAATTTTATTTCCATGTCAGATGATTGATTATCGAAAATTATTTGGTGGATTTTTTGAATTATGTATTGATTAGTAAATTTGTTTTGAATTGCCGATAGTGAGGATAATGAGTCTGTTAAGATAAGAAATTTTTTATGTGGAGGGTTTGTTTCAGATATTACTTTTAGGCAATGAAGAATGGCGATGATTTCTATGGTAAAGATGGATGATTGTTTATTTGTAGTGTATTTTTGTATGTGTTGATCAATGGAGAAAACATAGCTCGCTGATTGGGTTGTATTTTTTGAGCCATCAGTGAAACATAATTTGAAATCTCTATAATTATAGGTAAACGAAATCGAAAATGAGCCAAACGAACATTTTTTGACTTTCAATTAAATCGAATTACTTACTCATCAGTTAGATACTAAAATTGAACGATAGGTACGGATACTTTACAATCATTGAACGCAGATTTGGTGAGTTCAGTTATTGTTCACAGTTCCCGGGCATTTTCCCGAATGAACCTTTACTTGACTGATTAGCTACCTATATGTTTACTCAAACAGGATTTTTCTGGAATCCATTTTCCCGAATACATGAATGCCCGAATCAATCGGATGAAAATATTTATTAATCAAGACGTAAACATTATGAACTACAAAGAAACATTATGTGATATGGTTCGAAGGTAACAGAAAACAGAGTTAAGTTTTATGATTTACAAAATCGTGAACGTGGTGTCCCAAAACCTGCAGTTTGGACCATTTGAACATATCGTCCAAAAATTATCATACTGATGCTGAACGTCCGAAAAAACCTCAATATAGACCTCACACATTCCATAAAATTCAACGGGGACATATTATCCTAAAATTAATCTGGTCGTGGACATAGAGTCCCAAAATCCCCAATTTGGACGTTTCTAACACCTTAATTTTAAAATAATATCTCAAAAAATTCCACTGGGACATGGTGTCCTGAAACTAATTTGGGCACGGACACTATGTTTAAACCATTTCGATTTGAACGTTCCTCATACCTCAATTTAGAAGTATAGGTATCTCAAAAAACTCCTCTTCAAAAACTCGCACCCGTAATTTCCCAAAAAACCGCGATTGGGATTATTAGATTTCAGGAAAGTATTTATGAGGAATTGGATTCGAAAATTCAGTATTCGGGGGTGGAGTATTCTCGAAAACGTCTATTCTCAAGGGATATCCAATCGGTATATTTATTTTTCGGATGCTTGAAGCGTAATGGGATCAGTGACGTCGTCAGAATCGAAAGGGGGGGGGGTGGTGAGAACAAATAAAAGTACCGTGTGTTGAACAAATTTTTTCGGTTTTTTCAAAGTATTGGGGGGGGGGGCGGGGGTTCAAGTGGCTAAAAATGCACGTATCCAGCGCAGGCAGAAACTTTTTTGAAAATGTACGTACAAGTGGGTATGAAAAACTTGAAATTCCCGACGGATTTCGAAGAGGAGGGGTAAAAAAGAGCCTTCTTTTCTATTTTCTTTTTTTTTTTTTTTGCCTCAGATGGAGCATAGAATTCCAAACATATTTATATCCGAGCAAAGCTCTGAAAAAATTGGGTTTTTAATGTCAAAAAAAGATTTTTTCATGTTGTAAGTAGGTAATGCTTTGAAAATACATACTCATTTTGATGCAATGGGGAGGGATTCGCATTATTGTATAAGTATTTTTTAAATGCAACAGAAATTTTCTGGGTGTCAAGCAGGGGCCAGCATTTTTTCTGGAGGCTAGGCTCCCTCGGGCTCCCCTTGACGGCACCATGCACTGAATCGAATTCAGATAAATGTCCTGGAATCCGTAATAATAGGTATGCCTATTTTATTAGGACCAGTGCAATTTTCAATTTTCACCTTGACTTCAACGTATAAAATTACCCGAAATTGTAATTATGGTACCTAAACGATACGCTTATTACCGCACATCTATCTATACAGAATTATTGATTGGTCATTGAATATTCGCTATTTCGATTCAAGACTGTTGTTGGTTAATCAGTTTTTCGATATTTCATTTTAATTTTTTTATTTCGACAGATTGGCGTTTTTCTGATTAGTACTAGTAGGAAGTAAAGAAATGTTTGAGGTTTTACACGCGCTAAAACCTAAAACGATAAACGAGTAGGTATGTTTCAACATTTTGCGAAAAATGCGATTGAATATTGTGGGAAGGGGGAGGGACGAGGTGAAGAATTGTCGCGCGAGAGAAAGAGGAATTACGAGATGAAAAACGCTCGTTGGTATTTTCGCCTACTAGAGTGCGACTAGCGGGAGCGCAAAAATATATCTAGCGTTTCGTTCTTTCCCTAGCAACGGAAAATCTTTTTACAATTTACGCCGCTCGCGTTGCGCCGCGACCGTCGTCGTCGCTGAAAAAAATACCATCGGCACAACAAACTGTTTCGAGTACGCACCTACTCTCCGCATCCAACCATCCATAAGTACATGAACACGCACAATAGCACCTACATAAGTATCTACATAGATGCGGGTAGTGGGTACCTACTTTAGTCATCTACCTTCATGTACCTACCTACACCTAAAATAATATTTTGCATACATCTACATGCTTGGAGGTATTACTCAATACTCATAGGATGGAACCTAAGTATTTGAAATACCACGACTTCCCTCCGCTCGATGCTTCTTTGTTCTTTTCAACGCAATGCACCGGTTGGAATGAACCGCAACGCTTTGCTCGTTTGTCGGTATCCAAATTCAATTAAAGTAGGTACAATAATTATGCAAGTAAGTAGGCAGATATGTGCATGTTACCTGGACGTACTTTGTACTCCGGCTTTCATGCCGTATTAATTTTGCACACTTTTATATTCCACATCCACGCCTCGCCTCGTAATTTTCAAACTTGCTTGGTTTTCAGTTCAAAATCTGTCACCTCGTGAAACGGCAATTGTTGAAACGTTTCAAAAAGTGACATTTTGCTCTCCTCCTTTTCCGCGTCGAGATCATTTCTCTTAAACAGATTAACGCAACGTAGTTGTAATACATTTATATCAAGTACAAACGACGAGCAAGCAACGTCTAGCAGACAGACGTCAAGTCAGTCAGAGCAGCATTTTTAAATGTGCAGCTGGTTGATTCTTCGCAAACTACACATTTTGGTGCGCATGCAAAAAATTTCGTGCATAGGTACATACAACACATAGAATGACATTTTTGAGCACAGCTAGGTTAATCATAGTGACAGTGACATCTCTACCAATACGGTACCTATATTATAACTTGATAAGGTGTCCACCCCCTCCCCTCTGGTGTAGTGTAGATCCTATGTACTTTGTGGGCCAAATTTCCATCGCCGTGGCTGTAGCACACCTCAATTTTCAATATTGTTTTTATAACCAATGAAGAGGGATGCAAGTTCTGCAAACGTGACTTGCGTTGGGTTAATGTTATAATGTTAATCTATTCTGAACACCTGTAAAGTACCTAGATCAAGGTCTGGTTTTTTTTTTTTTTTAGTAGCAACCTTAAGCGCTGACGTGGTCTCAAAGCTCTGCAGCAGGAATTTTGTTCCATCACCGTGCTTAATTTTTGTTGCTAAATTCCATTTTATAGAGGAGCTCACTCAGCAACGTGTACGTATGTTGCCGCAGCGACAGTTCCTGCACATGCTCCCAAATTGTGTACTTGAGCATGAGTATGAAACGAGATCTTGGGTGGCCTATCCTGTACCTTTATTAATGCGGTCAGAGCAGATTTTCGTTACCCTCCAGATTGGCCGGCGACAATATGCAAGTATTTTCGACATTATTCAACTTGTTGACAAGATTGAAATCGTGCATAGCCTACTATCTTCTACTGGGTTAGAAAAGAAAAATAACGCTGCTCTTTCAAAAGCCCAGTAACGCCAAACTGTACCGTTCATATGTTTTCAGTACGTATATCAATGTAGTATTCTAGTGTTTCTATGGCAACTGCATCAAGCTTGCGTACTTGATTTTTTCTCAAGCCGCTCCCCCCCCCGGCACGTCTTTCCTTCCTTTCTTCTCCCTGGATGTACGAAAATCAAAATAATAAAGATTCGTTCGTTCGTTCGTTCGTTCGTTTGTTCTATTTCACCTGTAGAAATTTCGCACCGAAATGAATAAATTTAATGTAAGATGCTGTTTAATTTTGGAAGAATATAAAAAAATAAGTACTTACACTTTCGTTTGTACGTTCGCTCCACTTACTTACTTACCTACTTCGAATTGCATGCACTCACTGAGAATACCTACCTAGTTTCGTTTTTATCATATTTCTGTTTGAAAAAACAAAAGCTGCTCCAGCTCGCGCGAATGCGCAGTGAGTCAGAAAAGCATCAAACGCACGGGTAGGTACGTACATTTGATGTTTTTCATTTCAAAAAAATTGAAATTTCGTTCGTTCTTTTCTTTTACCTACCTAGGTATTTATTCTCACTCGTCCTCTTATTTGTGTTTCTGTACAATTGTAAGTCGATGTAGGTACCTACCTAGTTATTCTTTCGCGCATTACAAAGCCAACATACCTACAATAATGAATATGCGATGAATGCGAAAGTATTAATTTGATACTGGAAATATGCCGGTATGAGTAACTAAGTATTCCAAGGTCAGAACGGGGTAGGTATGTTGCAAGCAATTCCAATTCGAGTATGAATTTAGAGGTAGGTGAATTCCTTTCTACGGGTAGGTAAATACGTCGAATCACTGTATTCGCGTAATAAACTCCTATATCTAAAGAGACTGCGTAGCTATACCTATAACAGAATCATTTTTTTATTCACACTTAGCTAGGTACGTACTTTAGAATGATGAGCGGGTATGCATACCTATATTTTAAATTTCATTTAATTTTTCGTTTGCGCATACCTACTTACGTAGCCTATCTACAATCTACATCCTCTCAACATCTCCTTCCCGTCAAACAATTCGCTACTAAATTGGTGCCAAAAAGGTTTTCGCTACTATTTCTTTTTTATGGTAGCGAAACTAGGTACTTACTCAAATACAATGCAATTTTGATTGCCGCTACCGTTTTACTACCACCTAAACGATGGTAGTTTTGCTACGGTAGCCGCTACCAAAAAATGTTTGACGGGTTGTTCTCCCGCGTTCGATAAATGAAAAAACACGCGTTCTCTATCTATTTGTAACGAACTCCGTACTTATGTTACTTATCCACATCATACTATGTGGATAGGTATGTGAGGAGTGTCGTTGCAAAACGCAACATCTCTGAAGACCTGATTTTTGGGAAATCGCAAAAAAAAAAACTGTCATTCAAAATTGGGTGGGGGGTTTTGGCTCGGGGCGGTCTCATTGGAAAGCTTAGGACCCCAGCTACATGTTTTGGGGTCATTTCGCACTTGTACCTCAAGGAGGGTTGGAGGGGAGGGGACCAAAAAAAAAAAGATGTTGCGTTTTGCAACGAAACAAATTTTTTGTTGCGTTTTGCAATGACACTCCTCATGTCTATGTACCTATGTACATTATAAGTAGAATACTCACCAAGGTAGACCCGCTACGCATTAAGTATCATTTACCGTGTGGTTCAGGTATCCGCGCCTACACTTGCACGCTATACGCTGCGCTACATTGCTGTATTGCAGTAGGTCCGACATTTCGAGATATCCAACTATTTATAATATATATTTTTTTTACAGCGACTACAACGTAAAGGGGGGGGGGGACTTGAAAATTGCATAACAAAGGTAAAAACTTGAAAACGCTCTAAATCATTAATTTCTCCTTCTCGTAAATCCCGCGTGTCGTCACTCGGAAGGCCCAAACAGATATCTTATTTCAACTCTGAGCGCAATTAACTTGAAAACTAAGCTTCTACAAAAAAAATTGATTCCCCACAATTTCCTGTAGAGACTCATTTTTTGAGTCCTCCCTTCACTTAAAAAATTGTCTCTAAGTAATTAAGTATACGTCGCAATGGGAGTCTTAGACTTGAAATTCGCATTCTGGTATTAAAAAGTTGGTAAACGGGCAGGCTTTGATGTTTTTTCAAGTCTCTGATTTTGAATTTGGTTTTTGTTTTTCGATTTTGATCTCTTAGGCGTCCTTAGTGACATATTAAGGATGTCCGAGGATTTGGGGACCGGAAGGCCAAAATTTCAATTTTGGGTTGTTACTGGATAAATTCGGTCAACCTAGCATACGATTATGGAATTCAGGCGTCTGGTTTCAAATTTGGCCTTGGTTTCTTTTTCAATTTGAGCCTCACTAGATATTCTTATGGACATTGGAAGGGGGGGGGGCATAGACGGTGCAAAATTTTAAACTTGAATGGCTGGTCCAAAAATTTTATTTCAGGTTATAACATGAAAAAATGTAAGCACGAGTGTGTATGCTTGGGCTGTTGATTACAGATTCGGTCTTAGCTTCAAACAATTTTTTTTTTTTTAATTTGAACTTTTTAAATAACTCTATAGACACTGTGGAGCGTAGAAGCCCAAAATTTTTATTATGGTACATTGGCCATTTCAATTTTTAGTAGATAATAACTTGAAAAGTGGTATACCAGTACATGTAAATTAAGTGACTGATTTCAAACTATGTACTTTTGCCTTATTTTTCGAATTTTGTCCCCATAGACAGGGATGTCAAGCCGTAAGATGAAGCTTTAACTTTTAGCCTTAGCTTGATTTTTTGGCCGCGATGTTTTAGCTTAAGCTTTCAGCTTTTCAAAATTCTACAAGCTAGCTTTTGGCTAGCTTTCGGCTTTCCATATATTCAGCTTTCAGCTTGATTTTTAATGACTTTCGGCTTAAATTTTCGATTTTTCGAAATTTTTGTTGAATTTTTAGGGTTACAGATGGTAATTTACAAAAGTATGTAGTTTTAGAACGGCTCGTTATTTGGCCTTGTATGCGTAAACATAGCAAACAGGATTCAACTTTTTTCAATTTGATCCGGTTCGACAAAAATTGAAAGTACCTATGTACCTACGTAATTTGCGTTTTTAAATGCATGATTGTTCATACTGAAAACGTGAAAAAAAAAAGCCAAAAGCTATTGAACTTATAAAACTTTCGTCTAGTTTTTTGGATGAAGTTCATAAAACTTTTCGGTGTTCGGCTTTTAGCTTTTCTCAAAAATTGTTAAACTTTCGGCTCTTAGCTTTCAGTTTTCAGCTAGCGTGACATCCCTGCCCACAGATTCCCTATGTACATGAGAGAGCGTATGAGAGCCAAAAATTTTGAAATTTGATATAGACTAGAATTTTAAATTTCGAGGTACTTTAGTAAGAATGTAATTTGAAAAATGGCACACCATCAAATATTTAATGTGGTTTGATGATTCAGAATTTGTACCTCCCATGGCATGGAGGACCAATATTTTAATTTTGGCTGTTATCTTGAATTTCATTTTACTTTTTTTTTTTTTCAATTTTATTATTATTACCTACTTACTTTTTTTTTTTTTTTACCAACCGTTTGAATTTTCATTCAAGTCAGACCGTTTTGTAACAAGAAAGTATGCCGATTTAAAAATGTTTTTCAAGATTTTTTTGTTTTAAATTGGAGAAATATACGTACCTACTTCTTCAAAGGTTTGAAGTGCATGTACAATGTACACTAGGATGTGCACTGTGCAGTGAAAAAAAACATATCTTGAATTTTGACCACATTTGGTGGAATGGTTTACTTTGATTGGGGGACCTCCCAAAAAATTTTGAGCTTTCCAGGGGCAAAGGGAGGTGAACAGGGGATGCTCAAAGTGTACCACCTTTTGAAAAGAACGCTGTTTTTTTTTTGTTTTTTAGAAAATCAAAATCGTGTGAGAAGCCGTCACAATACTTGAAAGATGCGATTTGAGTTTCTACATCTTTTTAAACCATCGCCATCCTTCTCCGATCAAAATTCAGACTGCTACCAAGTGGGTTAAAAAGAAGCTGGATTTTTTTTTTTTCACCAAGTGCTGTGACGGCTTCTCACGCAATTTTGATTTTCTGAAAAATACAAAAAACAGCATTTTTTCCAAAGGGGGTACATACACTTTGAGCATCTCCTGCTCCCCTCTCCCAGCACCTGAGAAGCTTAACAACTCTCAGTGGGTGAAAATTTTTTTATTCAATTACCTACTTGATGAAAAAAAAAATCATTCCAGCTAAGCGAAACTTTGATATTATTCTTGCGATTTGCAACTTTTCAACCCCCTCTAGTAGCACTCTGAATTTTGGTTGGAGAAGAATGGCGATGGTTTAGGGAGATGTAGAAATTCAAAACGCATCTTTCAAGTGCTGTGACGGCTTCTCACGCAATTTTGATTTTCTGAAAAATACAAAAAACAACATTTTTTCAAAAGGGGGTATACTTTGAGCATCTCCAACTCCCCTTCTTCTAGCACCTGAGAAGCTTAACAAATTTTTTCGGGAGGTCTCCCACTTAATGTAAATCACTCACTCCACCAAATTCGGTCAAGATGCAAGATATGTTTTTTTTTCACTGCAGTGGCGTAGCCAGAAATTTCTCATGGGGAGGTCCACACTTCCAATTTTTTTCGAGAAATTTTTAGTTAAATTTTCACCGTTTCCCTCACCTCACCCCCCCCCCCCCCCCCCCAAAAAAAAAATGGCTTATGGGAACAGTAAATTCATAATTTGAAACACTTTCATTCATAAATTTATCAATAAATCACGATTTGCATAAAATATTTAGAGAAAAAACTTCGATAAAGGTGTAATTTTGGAATAAGCAACTTTCAAAGTGATCATTTTGACCTTAAAAAAGGAAAATAATAACCAGAAAATTCAAGCAATAGCGTCAGAAGCTTTCTTTGGGAAGGCAAAAAGTGGATATGGAGACTTAAAATACTAAGATGGAGCCTTTTTTCGCATAATCATTGCAAATAATTTAAATAATTGAGATTCTTTACGCCCGAGCGAAGCGAGGGCGAAGCTTTGAGAAAATTTTATTTTTAATGTCTTAAAAAGGCGTTTTTTCACGTAAATTTTTGACCTCATGGAGGGGGGGGGGTCCGGACCCCCTGGACCCCCCTTGGCTACGCCACTGTTTCACTGTACACGACCCCACACCCCCACATTTGAGATCAAGCAAAAATTTGTTTGTGCTACTGTACCTAGTGCTGGTTTGTGCCGAAAACTGCATCGTTAGTGCTGCCCCCTTCCCGAGATATTGAGGTATCAACGTATTGTGCTGCGGACACGGGAGCTCCCCCCCCCACAGTTTGACCTACAAAGTTCAAAATTGTATCACTTGTTTTGCTGTGTTGGTGCTGGTTTGTGCCGAAAACCGCATCGTAAGTGCTGCTTCCCTTCTCGAAGTACCAATCAAGAAAACAAAAAGAGAGGGCTACAGCATGGTTTTCAAAAAAGGGGTTAGGCACACGCAATTAGAAGAAAAAAAAACAATCATATGGAATCGTTCGCGATTGGTTAGTGCCCAACCGTCCAATCCTCTGCCTTGGAGAAAAAATGAATTTCGTTACAACCAACGTCACGACGAGTACATTGGGTTTCCCTATGAGCGAAAGGTTAGGCAACGCAATTCACACGTGAGGAATCTTGGTTAAAAGCTCTGGTGTGGTAAGGGCGTCATTTAGCCTCTGGTGGAACTTGGACGAAGTTTTTATGCCATTCCATTTGTTTTAGTAGGTAATAGGTATATGATGATTTCAGATCGAATGAGTGAATTTTCACTTCACCCTTAGGGAGGGGGGCAGAAGCCTCAAAATATGTGATTTCCGAGCTGAACATTTAAAACGATTTTTTATGCGTGAGTTTTTAACCATTTTTTTTTTCTAACCTTGCGCGGAGGTAGAGATACTGGAGAGAAGAAGTACCTACTCTGGACTTTAAATTCGATTTTGAACATTTCAAGTTGTCCTAGGATTTTTTTTTTGAGATGGGCAGAAAAAAATATTTTTTTACCTACATTTCTGAATGTATTTTACACCACTTGAGAGTTTCATGTTTTTGCGAAAGTTAGAAGTTGGCCAAATATTCGAAAAACTGGTTTAATTCATCATTTTCATTGCTAAATATTATTGCTTTCCATCAATTTTTGATTTTTTTTTTTTTAGTTCAGTACTGAAAAATACTATCGTTTACTCTTTGTGTTTTCGTGTCTCATTTTCATTTCAATCATTAATTAGTCCAATGTAATAGTCTGTGCAATTAACTCAGAACTTGGACATTGGTAGGTAGAGGTACCGCATTTTTTGAACGCAAGTTGAAATGTGGTTTTTATTTTTACATACCTAGTATGACCCATAAATTAATTTTTCAGAAGTGAATAAGTTGATACTTTCCTTCGAGGTGTGAGCAAGGAGGAGTTTTTAAAGGCGATAACCCCTAATTTTCCACATAAAGCGATCGGAGTATGTTTGGTGCCATTTTCGTATAATTTGACCCTCTTTCAACCAACCTTGAACTCGAATCTGGCATCTGGCACTAGATTTTCGATCAAAAGTGTAGTACTTGCACAATAAATGTAGGACGTAAGTAGGCAAGTACTTAGGCAGGTATACTTTTCTTTGTGTCCTCGTGTCTCATTTCGATCATTAATTAGTCCAATGTAATAGTCTGTGCAATTAACTCGGAACCTAGACATATGTAGGTAGGTAGAGGTACCCTATTTTTCTGTTACTTACCAACTAGATAGATTCGTTAGTTAAGTAAGTAAGTAAGTAAGTAAGTAAGTAGGTAGGTAGGTGGGTAGGTAGCTAGGTAGGTAAGTAAGTAACTATTTTTACTGTTTCACCGAACATTATTTTACTTACTTATGTACTGAAGTTGTTTTGTGATTTTGCAGAAGAGGATGTTGATGAATTGAATATACATGTAGTCCGATATCGTCCCGAAGAACTCACCAAATTGACCAGAGTCACAAAATTTAACAAGAAAGAAATTCAATTAATTTACCGTGGATTTAAGCAGGTGATAATTACTAGTTACTACCTGAGTAAACGAGAAGCAAGCGATAATATGTAGAGGTAGCCAATTTTTAGCAGAATTCCCGCTCTAGTGGGAATCCGCTGTTGCAATCAGAAAGTTTATTTATTTTAGTTCTTGAAGCCTTTTTCTTCTAACGCGAGTTCTCTCGTTGAACTGAACAGATCGAGCTGAAATTTTTACAGTAGTAAGTGCAGATCATGCAGGAGAAGAGCTGATGCTGAATTATTGAGCTTTACAGCTCACTTTTATGACATTTTCTTTCCAGAGTGATCACAGACGCAGACGTTGCAGTTTACCAATCGACTAGAAATTTTTATGGTGATTTGAATGTGTACTCTAGGGAAAAAAAAAATTGATTTTTTGAAGTCAATTCATCCTCGTGATTTGTCTCTTTAAAATATCGAATTAGATACCTCGTAAAATGAATAAAGGCCAAGGGCGTTGCGACCTGAACTTTGAGTGCTTGGCGGCATATGTAGGTTAACCTGAACTGTAAGTGAAATTTTGGAAATAAGTTTTTCTGTATTAGGCACCAATGAACATTTGAGGATGAACGTTTTCAAAAATAAAAAGTGTATTTTCATTGTCACCCTGACATGTTGGTAAGGGATATTATTACTACATACCTATACAATATAGGCACCGACTTATTAATGTAGGTAATAACGTACTTATCTAATGTCGTAAGGTCTACGAAGCAGATATTCATCAATGAAAATTCCGCACATGCCATGATGAATTCTGTCAAGGAATTATGATAAGTAGGTAGCTAGGTACATCGGTATTCAAAGAAATAAATAGATAGATGGGTTAGGTACATTGGTATTCAAATAAATAAATAGATAGATAGATATAGGTAGGTAGGTAGGTAGGTAGGTAGGTAGGTACTTACCTGCCTACATACTTATCTATCTATTTATTTATTTATTTATTTGAATACCGATGTACCTAGCTACCTACTTATCATCTCGTGCTGATGATTTGACGCGCCATCATTTTAGATCGTGTGCCTAACTACATACTTATACCTATTTATTTAGGATATCCCTTGGCTAATTTATGAACTGATCGTTATTTGTTTGTGTATGTTTTCAGGAATGTCCTTCGGGTTTGGTGGACGAAGATTCGTTCAAACATATTTTCTCACAGTTTTTCCCTCAAGGAGGTAAGCGATATGGTACCTATTTAAATTTTTTGAAGGCCTTCTCTTTTCAAACCATTTTGTTTCAAGATATCTTCATTACTCAAATAAACTTGAGCGAGGATCTGAGGTAAAATTTAGAAACAAGAAGGAAGAATTTCTTTCATTCTTTGAATCAAGTCGAAATCTATTTAAATTTTTGAAAGTAAAAAATATATTATACTTAGTCTGAGCGAAGCGAGGACGGAAATTTTTGGTGAAAGGAAATTTTGGCTTCAATAGGTGATTTTTTCCCCTTCACTTTCATGTTATTTCAAATCAGTGATTTTTCGCTGATCTTTCAATCAAAATTATTTATTTTTCAAGGGCCAGGTACAAATGTACCTCCTGTACCCTCCTTTCACTGGGCCTGTGCGGGCCATTAAAGTTTGAGGGAAAAAATGCGGGCCCGGTGCAACTGCACCCTTTGCATCCCCTTTCGACGCAACCAGAACTTTGTTTAGGTGGGGGCTAGAATTCATGAGGAAACTAAGGAGGAGGTGCAGGTATGTGTAGAGAAGGGGAGGGGTCCCCTCGAACCAGTTTTTTTTTAAAAGAGTCTCGCAAGGACTTTCCATGGTTTAAGATTCAAGTCTTTTTACGATGCGCGATCTTGAAATGAGAGTTTTCTCTAGCTAAGTATACCTACTCGCTCATTATGAATCTTCAATGTCACTGAAGAACAGTCAGAATTGCAGCATAGGAAAAACCAGCAAAACTCTTTAATTTTCAGCGATTTTTCTCACTGATTTTCTCTTGCGCTGCAATTGTAACAGGTTCTCGGTGATTTTCGATCATTTTCACTGATTTATAAATGGGAGAGTGCCACCCCTTAGTCTCATCCTAGAACTCTTTTAGGACGATTTAGAGTGAGTGGCTTTTTTTTTTGTTTTTTTGAAAACGTGTTGTTTGTCGCCACCGAACTAGCAAAACAACGAAATTCTTCGAAATTCAGGTTCTTCGAAAACATAAATCCGCAAAATGAACTCTTGGCGACTATTCTTTATTCTCCAAGCTTGGAAAACGTCTTAGTTTTAGGACATTAATTTTCGAAGAATTTCGTTGTTTCGCTAGTTCGGAATCAAAAATCCACACGTTTTTAAAACCAGTGCCCTTAATCAGCCCAGCGTTGTGTTGAGGGGGGGGGGGGAGGGAGGGCTTCTGCCTCTTAACCCACTTGATTGCGCCCCTGATCATGTGAAATGGTATGGTAAGCGTTTCTCATAAATTGAAAGATTTTGGCTGCATCTCGTTCTTTGCCGCCGCCGTCGCCTCTTAACTGTAGATGGTAGGCAGGTATTGTATTCCAGTTTGTTTTGTGTTTTTTTTTTTTTCTTCCCGAATATAAATTACCTAGGTACACATAGGTATGTACTATGTAGATGGGTCTACATGTAACATTTTGCGTTACGAAATTAGTTGCTTACCAACATACACGGTACGATATTGTTACATAGTATGTATTTTCCAATTACATACGTAAGTAGGTGTAGGTACCTAATCGTCTCTGAATCCGAATCTAAAACCGACGCGACGCGATGCACCGCTACTTACCTATTGTTTGTTTGTTTTTTTCATGTTCCGTTGTTCTTTCAACTCGTTTTGACCTTTTTTTTTTTTAAAAAAAAAAAAAACCTGAGTTGTTTTAATTGTAATTTTTTGTAATTTAATCCGTGCGGTATACCTACCTACCTACCTACCTACCTAACTGTGATAAATTATCTCGGAGCTGCCTTTAAGAATATGTATTGGCGCTCAAATTTGCTGATGGAAATAAGTAATTAGCCTTAATCGCAGTTGCGTTGCGGGTTGTGTTTTCAACTTTTCAATCATACTCGTCATAATTTTTTCACATATGTTTCAGATGCCACTCAGTACGCTCATTACGTGTTTAGCACCATGAAACGAAATTCAACTGGTAAAATTAGTTTTGAGGTATGTACCATCGAGAGCTAAGTACCTATTTGCATTCAGTTTTCAATATCGATTAACCTACCTATAGTAGTTATGGTATCTCACCTATTTATACGGTACTTGCTGGCTATACTTTTTGCAAAACTTGCAACACATATGTATGTAGATATGTACCTAGGTACCCGATGATAGCTCCCCGGTATCACGACAATTTCCCGCGGTGAATTTCTCGTGGACAATTCTCCGCGGGGATAATAATTTCCCGATGAAAAAAAAAAAAAAAATTATTCCAGCTTCGTGGAATATTGCAATCCGCAACTTTTCAACCCCCTGGTAGCGCTCTGAGTTTTGATCGGAGAAGGATGGCGATGGTTCAGGGAGACGTCGAAACTGAAATCGCAACTTTTAAGTGCTACGACAGCCTCTCGCGCAATTTTTTTGACTAAAAAAACACAAAAAAACAGTGTTTTTTTTCAAAAGGAGGTGCACTTTGAGCACCCCCTACTCCCCTCCACTTGCTCCTTTAGGGGCTCAAATTTTTTTTGGTAGGTCTCCCACTTAAAGTAAACCATCCCACCAAATTTGGTCGAAATCCAAGGTATGTTTTTTTTTTTTTTTTTTTTTTCACTCCACCCTACTAAGTATACATTTATGTATGTAGGTATGTACCTGATTTTGATTAGGAATTGGCGTAAGCGAGTCAAGAGTTATGGCGAGTGTGAACTGCGGACCTCATTCCGGATTTTGTTTTTTTTTTCTTGCAGGATTTTCTCGGAATCTTATCAAAAGTATCTCGCGGAAGTGTTCAAGAAAAATTACAGTGGATATTTGGTCTTTACGACGTTAACAAGGATGGTCATATAACCAAAAAAGAAATGGTGGATGTTGTGAATTCTATATACGAAATGTTGGGACGGCACACTGAACCTCAAGTGGATGAGCATTCAGCCATCGAGCACGTCAACAAAATATTCCATGTGAGTAGCAAGTGGAACGCGCGCGCCTGCCTGCACCTGCGCTATTTTCATATTTTAAAAAACATCGACACATCATCATGTTGACAATACCTATTTTTAGGTACATAAAAATCGATACATCCATAAATAAATGCATCTAAATTAAATTCCCAACATTTGGCTATGAATATCACCAAAAAGGTGATTTTCAATAAGTTATAGGTAGGTAGGTAGGTACCTAATAAGAAAGACAAGCAAAAGTTGTTTAAAATATGCAGTACGTATATAGGTAGGTATCTCTTCATTTTTACAAATTACGATAATTTTCGAGGTTTTGTAGATACAAAAATGTCAGTACCTAGGTAGTCTACAGATTTATGCATCAACATACTCTCGACCATGTTGACAGTGGACACAATTTTCAATGTTAATGTAGACACATCAAAAAATCTGTCACTTCAAGATCGACATGTCGATGTAGGTATTCGTCGACCATCAGAATGTTTCTCTACAAATCATCGACCCAGTCCGTCGCAGTCGATGTAATTGTTGATGATTTGTTCGAGGCATTTGTGGAGACAATACTTGGATACCTAGGTAAATATCTCGATAAATTACCTCAGCAATGCTCAATAATGCATCGAAAAATCAGATCGACATTTGGGTCGAAAAGTGACCGATTTCGATGTGTCGAGATTGACATCGAAATTCACATCGACATTGCTACATGGGTGTAGGTAGGTAGGTAGGTAGGTAGGTAGGTGACGAGGTACCGAAATGTAGCTTGTTGCTCAATTTTGCACTCTTCCCCTCCCTCTCGTGCTTATTTTCTGTCAATTCAATTCTTCTTGATTTCTCGAAACGTTTGTAAAAATTGACGATATGTTCTGTTTATAGTACCTATCTATTTTCTTTTTCAGCTAATCGATCGAAATAATGACGGCGTGGTAACGATTGAAGAATTGGTTGATTGGTGTTTACGAGACGAACAAATAATCAGATCGTTGGAAACACTAGATACTGTATTATGAGGGTAAAACATGTTGTCTAGAGTAAAGACTAGTACCCACCTTACTTTTCCATATACACCTAGGTAACGAAACTATACGTAAGTGTAAGTACATAAATTGCACACGTAGGGTTGACCGCATTCGTATAGGTACTGCTGTATCTATACGCGAACGCCAACAGGTATCTACTAGGAACTTACCTATATTTGTACTATTGTTAGTAGGCAGTGGTAGGTACCCAAGTTTCTTTATGTGCAGTAAAGTTACTTAGGACTTACGTACGAATCCAATTTGTCGGTGCAAAAGAAGCATTTTAAATTAACGCGAAATATGTCGGTACCTACTACCTACTAACCACCTACCTACCTACCTACCTACACGTTATTTGAAGATGTGAAGGGAAAGATGGACGGCAACATCGTTCGACTCGTCTAAAATGTTGAATAAAAAGGTGCTTGTCTTTGTCTTACTCGGATGCACGCACCCACTTATATACCCACGTATTCTTCCATAAATAGGTACCAATTTTTTTTTTGTTTGTTTATTTGTTTGTTTGTTTGTTTGTGTACTTATCTGATTTACCTATTTATTTATTTATTCAACTTGCTTGTTGTTTCTTTGTTTCATTTACTTTATCGATCATATCTTTCTACGTATTTTTCTTTCTTTCTTTTTTTCCATCTATCCATCTATCTATCTATCTATCTATCTATCTATCCATCTACCTACCCTATCCTACCTACCTAGCTAGCTAGCTATCCAACTATCTATCTATCTATCTATGTATCTATCATATCTATCTGTCTATAGATGTATGTTTCTGTTTTTCAACTATTCGCGTGCCTACCTAATTAAGTACCTACGTATAAGTGTAGGTACCTATGTTAGTATTTGTCCAACTATCTACTACCTACATATTAGTAGGTACCTATTGATATGTAATGTTTCTTCGGTATTTTTAGAAATATTAGTCGAAAATTACGAGTAGATACCTTTCTTCTCATTTTTTCTATTTCTTTCTTTCTTTCTTTCTTTCCTTCTTTCCTTTTCATTTTTTTTTTGTCCCCCCCCCCCATACTTTTTACTAAGCATTATTTTGGGTACGTAAAGTATATAATATGTTCGTATGAAGATAGGTGGTACTTATGTAGTTACTTGCGGATGCCTATCGCAAACCAATAACTGGGTACCTACACCTACGTACGTAATTTCCTATCTATGAATTTTTGTCATTTTTTATTTCGGCCTTTTTTCCTTTTAAGCGAACGCGTTTCAAATTGTTTTATGTGATATACCGAATTACCTACTTAGGCTATAGTAGTGCAGAAAAATGCGAGTAGATGCCACCCACCCAATAAGTATTGGCTACCAGATAGACTTTTTTGTTGTTGTTGTTGTTGTTGTTGTTCGTCATCAATTTTGAAGCTCGCAGTTCACCTTCACTCTATAAGTATTATGACGATGACGCCACGCTGATGAAAGTCGGAAGAGTTGAACGTAGCGGTACACACGTATGTGTAGGCGATATCTAACCTCTTGAGAACACGATGAGGTACCTAGTACCTACATCCATACTACGTACTATCTGCTAGTACTTATGTACCTGTAAAACAGATTGGACTACTTACATAGGCAGTTATACTTGATACATTGATGCTTAGGTGGTATAGGTGGTGTGACAGGGGCGATTAGGTACCGGATACTGCTAGTTACGTACTGTAAATGCCAGTGCAAAGTACACGCGGCACGTCGCGTCAATATACATATATGTACTTGGGTACCTACCTACCTACCTATTTGTGTGTTGAGTCGTTCTCTCGAATGGAATCGAGCAATGGTTATTTACTTACCGAAATCTACCTAGGTATTTTTACCTATCTGTAACGTTATTGTTACCTACCAGGAGTTGTTGTTGTTGTTGTTTTCTTTCTTTTTTTTCTACCTACTTGGGATATTTACTTACCTATTTGTATTTCGTACGCTTATACGTGTTTATGTTAGAATTGTTTTGTTATATCTAACTACAATAAGTTAGTAGATACTGTTTTTTTTTTTGTTTTTTTGTTTTTTTTTTATACATATACCTATATATATATTTAGGTATCTTTGTTCTCTCCACTTCGCTGTCTGTTCCGAAATCAATAAGCACCTATCTACCTACCTAAACCTCTGGCCGTCGTTCGCGCGCTCTCTCACTCTCTCTCTCTCTCTCTTTCTCTGTCCATCTCTCTTTCTTTCTCTCAGAGTCCGATTCAGAATGCATACTTGCTTCTTTTTTTTTCTTTTTTAATTTTACGTTTTTGCCGTTGGTACCATAATGAATTATTTATTCCCGTAGGTAAGTACCTACCTACCTAATTTACGTGCAAATTCGAAGTGCTGGCGTATGTACCTATGTACTACTACCTACGCCTTTTTGGTACCGACGCGACGCGACTCGACGCGAAGACCCGGCGAAAACGTTTACATAATGCCCACTTACGTTGGGGTACCTACGCCAACGTTTGCTGCTCTGCGTAGTGGATGAAATACAGAGTACAGGTACCTATACCTATACCTATACCTATGCTGTGTCTCTAGAAGCTACCGATATTTATTTATGTAATTGAACACAAGTATACATACCAGTACCGTATGCGCAAATGCATTATTCAGGTGGATCGTTGATCGCAAACTGCGTTAATCGTTACTTATTTACTTACGTAGGTACCTATATACTTACCTAAGTCGAAACGATTTAGCGGGTGTTTTGCGAAAGGTGACTTGAATTTGCGTTCACCCTCGCTGAGGGGTCGTTACGCTATGAAATATGTACCAAAGCCAAGTTGATGAACAATAATAGGTACTTAAATTGCTAAAATTGCCACCTACCTACCTTCCTACCTACTCATCTATCTACCGTTGAGCGTTAGGTACCCGCTCACGCTTACTCAAGTTAGATATGCAATCTAAGTCGTGCTTGACGTTGGCTTCATGGGACCAAGTGAAACTGATGATAAAGTTACCTACGCCGAGCCGTCTACGTTTAATAAAAATAATAATAATAAGTAATAGGTACCAGGAATGGGCACCCTATATTGGCAAGGGATTCGCTATAAATAAAAAACCACCGCACTATGCCATAAAAAACGCTCTAAAAGTCGCAGACGCTTTGAAAAAACTCCAAAACAATAGCAAACACAAAAAAACCGCTTAAAATCCATCGCAACAAAAAATTTTAAATCGTTTTAGACACTGTTGAAAACTGTAATGTCTTTTTCAAAGTTCTGAGATTTTTCGAAGTTTTGCCCCTCTCTACCACAATCATTCATCCCTAATAAGTCGAGTACGAGTATATCCCAACTCAAAGTTAAATTTTGAACCCAAATAAAAATAAATTGTATGTGTGTCATAAAAAATTCTATAGGTAGGTATTAACTTACATCCTAATTCCAGCTGCTCAAGTTCCATTCTTAAAATTTTGAAATTTCAAAATCATCCCATTGCCCTGCAAAATATGAAAAACTTGATCTTATAAATGAAAAATGTTTATAAAAATGGTCCATATACCTATGTAGATATCAGCACCTTTAAATAATCGCGAATAACTAATATCGGCGCCGGCGTCCTACATATTTCATTGATTTAAGAATGACTTTCCGAATTCCCAAAGGGTACCGGCGGTTAAGATAGGCGAATCTGCCCCCGAGCTGAAATTTGAAACTAACCGACGGAATTTGGTCCGTAGGGTCTGAAAACCACCTGGTAAAAATTTTGACCCCCTACCCCTCCTCTAACCCGAGTTATGGGGCAAAACGTTACTTTTTTCAGCCTTTTCATTAAAAATTTTTTTCAAAATGTTTGGTTCATTTTTCGCCGAGTTATGGCATTTTAAAAATTTTGAGCGGCCATTTTGTCTTGAAAGGTCAAAGGTACAATGTAACTTTTTCCCCCAAAAGATGTGCCATTCATTCATAAATATATATCACAAAAATTTCAAAAAATTCGGAGTGGTGGAACATTGTAAAAAAAAAAAGAAATAAATAAAAACCAACCACCCCTCGCATGTAGCGCGTACAGTAACGTTGCATTTCCCACGGCACTCTCGTGGGAAGTACGACGTTACGACGTTCACAGGCCCACGTTTATTCTTTATTGTAAGAAATACAAGTCTCAAAAATAGAAAAATAGTTTCTCAAAGGGTTCAAAATTTTTGTTGGAATGTTTTCCTGTTATGGTTTACTGTTCCGGGTAGGGGGACAGTCAAAACTGGTTTCAATGAACTTTCCTCCCTTACCTTGTTCCTTGCATTGTACGTAGAAATCGCTCAAATTAGCAAAAATATGAGGTAGGTACCCCTAGTGAATTCTTCCAAACCGAAAAATTGTTCATTGTTAAGCCCGATTGCCCATTCCGTAGGTGGCTAGGTGCCATAAAATGCTGACTACCGAATGGTAAGTACACATGTGCTTACAATGTACATACATACCATATGTACTTACTACGAGTTACTTACTTAGTTGGGTACCTGTTTAGTGTTTATGTACCTCACCAATCTTTTCCAAGTCGGTCGAAAAGTGATAGAGTTTATTTACAATTGTTTCCTTTATTTTACCTACTTTTTTGTTGTTGTTGTTGTTGTACTTAGTTGTTGTAATGTACCTACATATAGTCAGCGAATGCCGCGTGTACTCGAGTATAGATACCATTACATAATTATGTACTTACCTATTTGGCTGTTCGTTTTCTATCCCGTGCCGCACTGGTGTCGTCTTGACAATGGAGATATGCGTTTTTTTTGTTTTGTTTTGTTTTTTTTTTTTTACTTTGCTTCGTATCTAGTATCTACGCATAGGTACCAAGAATCCTTATAGGTAGATCTAGAAATCGCGAAATATGCATAGGTATTTATCGTAATTGTAATGTCTAGTTGTAATAAAGAACGCAGGTGCAACGCTTCAAGTCGAAATATGTACACACCTACCGAAGGATCTACCGACCTAACTACATCCTTAAGTAGGTTCGCAGCCGAAGCAACTCCGCGCCTCGACGATAGGTACCTATCAACCTTTGAACGCAGCTCATGATTGGACCGGTGGCGTAATTGTGAAATACATAGGTGGGAAAGCGATGCCGATGTTGTTCTGTATAACTATACCTACTTACTAAGGCGAAAGGGAGGGAGCAAAGCAAAAAAGAGAACAAGGAACGAAAGGGTACCTACTTCCTACCAAAGAAGGTAGGTACGTGTACGTGCATTTGGTGCGTGTAAGAAGTACTCGAATGCATGCGTGCACTAGGTAGATATGTGTACCATATATTAAGTAATATGTTACGATTGATGTAATCGTCAAATTTTCATGAAATAGTCAAAAGTAAGGTGTAATTCTTGCCTATTTCACAATTAATTTTAACGAAATAATTATATCATCATTCAGGCAACGTCTGTTGGAGCGTTGAAATTATACCTACTTATTTGTGGATTCAGCTGTGTAAGCGTGTAATGCGAATTATGAAAGAGGTACCTATGGAATGGAACGATATATATGTACTTACCTACCTGCTACCTACTTCAGGAATAGAGCAAGAATCACACCTTACTTTCGTCTATTTCTCGAATTAGGCAATCACATCGATTAGGTAGGCGTAACATATATGTATGTTGGTACCTAGACCTACCTATAGGCGCGTTCATACGCATACTTAGAGGTAGAGGTAGACTACCTGTCTCCGGAAAAATCGAAAAGGAACCGCACGAGTTGAACTTTTGCAATTTCATTATTCGCCTAATACTTGCCCAGCATACTTGAAATATGTATATGTACCTAATGTCGATACCTAGCTAATAGCTATCCAAGCAAGTACATATTTGAACGATTGTATACCTCAGTCCGGTACTCCATTCATACATATCTTTTTTGTTCTTGTTTCTCCTTTTTCTTGTAACTTACCTACCTTTGCAAAGTTGGCTGTTATTAGTTTTATTTTATACCTACGTAGTGAAAATTATACCTAAGTACGATACCGTCGATGTTAAATTTCTCAACATTATTATCATGTTATCATTATTACTTATAGAAATATACCACTTTGTTTTTTTTCTCTATCTCCCTCTTTTTTTTTATTTTTTATTTTATTTTTAACGACGCGTACCTACTACCTACCTCCTGCTAGCCACGTGTCTAGTTTTCCTTGAATATGAAAAAACGTTAGAAATGACAAGAAGAGCCTGTTGGGCTCGCCGGTACCTACCTTATAGATGTACTCCACGGACCCTCATGTAGAGATGGCTATTCCAGTATTACTAATCTCTGAATAACCGATTGAACTGTTGGATAGATATTGCGGATGTTCGAGAGCCCGGAAATCCCGCCCGCAAAAGTGGCAGCGACGCGCGACGCGACATCTTATAGCTGCTTTAAATGTGAAAAAAGTATACCTACCTTCACTTGAGGATGAATAAAATTTGCGCATTGCGCCAAAGGTGTGTGTACTCGTGTTGCACATATTTCGAAAATTGTATCGCAAGATTTTTGGTCTACGTGATAGGAACGTCGCCTCATACCTACGCATATCTAGGTATTAACCAAGAAGTGTCGCATCGCTAAACTCGCGTGTTTTTGAGGACTCTTCAAAAGTGGCCAACATTAATCCCGAAAAACCAATGGCGCACAGTGGGCCAGGAGACCCCCAAAAACGCCTGAAACTGGAAAAAAAAGTTTCCGCAATCGAATCAACGAATGCGTAATATTGTTATACACATCTCAACATGTCCCGAACACTTGACATATTGTCCTTACCCCCACCACAATAGCCTTACGCGCGCAATGAAATTGGCGATGCAATGCCTGTCAAATGCTACTGTATAAGGTGTTTTTTAAAACCGGTGTTATTATGAGTTATACTTTCGCGATTTTAAAAAGTGAAATATGGATTCTGTTCCCCAAAATGAGTACTTTTACATGGTTCAAGCCATTTTTACCTATTACGCTTACTTTTTTGTCAATTGTGATTTGAATATTGTCAATTTCTATACCAAAAGTAAAACTGTTTTGGAGTAGAAGTATTATGCTTCGCCGAACTTAGCGACCGTTTTAGGCTTAAAATGTAGATACTTATGTCATCTACCCAGATATGAAAAAAAATTCTGCCCAGAGGTGCCCCCGTGCCCTCCAGATGGGATTTCTTACAAAAAAACGTGTAATTCTTGAGTAATTTCTCTTCAAACATACCAATTCACTTTCTTCAATTTGATGATTTAACGAACGATCAAATACAGGTCCCCACTCCTTCCCCACCCCCTCCTTAGGGGTGTTGGTGAACACAAAATTTGACTTCAAATTCGTGTTCAGTACCTACTTCAAAAAACTTGATTTTCACTGAAAATTTGTAATTCTCATTTTGAAAAAAGAAATGCTTTTTACCCCCCCTCCCCTTACCCCAGGGTCAAAATTTTTGCCAAATTCGGATTCAGCGTCCCAAAATACATATATATTGATAGGTTTTACCAACTGTTCCGGAAATTGTAATGAAATATTCAAAAATCAAAACCATGTTAATATGTAATTAACACACTAAAAGGACTCACAACTTTAAGTTTTAATTATTTTATTGGAAAACATCATATCTATGTGACAAACTCATACCAACGTACATATATCAGATAATGGAACTCTAACCAACATGTTATCTGCAGTATACAATAATGGAACCACAGACCAAAAGGACAGAACAAGAAGAATAAGTAGGTAAATTTGGTGTTCAGGTAGGTTGACATTCTAACACTCCTCAACTGGCTGATCACCAAAATAAGATACTCCAATTTATAAAAATAAACAAACTCAATTGAACATCATCTTATCAATAGAGGAACAAAAACAAACAAAAGTATTTCAAATTAATGAATAAACTTGACTAATTATAAGAAGAAAGTAACAAATAGTAATGTGTCATTTATCTAACTCTTTCAGTTTACCAACAATCTGAAAATCAAATAGAAAATGTGTCGATATCAAAAACAAAAAATGTTTTGAAATTGCCTTGATGAGAGAAATTCAATGGTATTTTCAGAATCGAGGAGAATAGTTGCCCACAGTGTCTACTTTGGTCTAGTAGGAGAAAAGTTGTCCATTTCTTGCCCAATTTTCAAAAAATGGTAACTTAGTCAAAATATGATCAAAAACGTCAAAGCAGACATTTACAGTTAGACATGCGAAAGTGTGTGTAATGAGATTGTTATGATCTATCTAAAGTTAGGTTGAAGGTTTTTGCAGTGAAAAAATTTTTTAACATGTTTCTCTAAAAAAAATTGTTGTTCTTGTTTGTTGATGAAGGAAGGACCGTTTTGCAGTTGAAAAAAAAAAAAAAAATGATGAAGTGAGAAGAGGACCACTTTGTTTTCATGGTTTCTGCGAAGGACCATTTTGTGGTTGAAGAAATTGTGCAGGACCACTTTGCAGTCCGCGAAGTTTGGAAGGACCACTTTTATTTTCATTCTAACTTCAAAGGTTAGGGAGGACCAATTTGTCTGGTAAAAAGGACCACTTAGGTATAAGGAGTTGGCGCATGAGGGACCAGTTTATACAATGTACCAGTTTGATCGATTTTTGTAACCTAACTTTTTATCCCAGGTTAGGTTAGGTTAGGTTAGGTTAGGTTAGGTTAGGTTAGGTTAGGTTAGGTTAGGTTAGGTTAGGTTAGGTTAGGTTAGGTTAGGTTAGGTTAGGTTTTTTTTTTTTTTTTTTTTTTTTTTTTATTAATTCGCAATTCGGCACTTCTTGGCCGATGCTACAGTATATTTTTTTATTATGTTGACATCTTAACCTAGCTAAATTACAATAACCATAAATGTAAGTTTCTACTAAAAAAAAGTACGTAACTCAAAAAAAAGTAGAAATAATTATGTACATTTACAAGAAATTACGGTAATTACTTAAAGGTTAAAATGCGTACATAATATAGTTGATTTAATCTGCATTACGCTTGATTCCCGGTTGATTATCAAGATTATTTGGTTTAGAGATTGAAGCCGCTGAGGCAGGGGAAGGGGAGAGGTCAGGTCGGCCCACCCACTATGGGGTGTAAGACGACCGGAAACCTCCCTGGGCAGTACCCAAGTTCCCCCCCACCGTTCCCGGCAACTCCACGCCGCGCCCAGGGCGCGTGGCGTGAAGGAACCCGTTCCCGGTAGGGAGGGGAACTTCCGACCTGCCTCAGTTTTGATTTATTTAACTTGTTTACGAAACTTCTTTTCCCAGGGAGGTTCCGGTCCCCCAAGAGAAAAATTTAAAGCTTTTATTTGCGTTTAGTTTAGTTCAGAACTATTGTTTTTATTGAGATTTTTATCGGTTTTGTTTTTACTATTTTGCTAGGTGTGAAAATATCATCGATTTCCTTCACACGTAGCCGTTTTTTAAATTTTGCGAAAAAAAAAGAAAAATTGTAATTTGTTCAGTTTTATGGGATATTTGAGTTTATAGATTTGGTGTTTCTAAAAGTCGAGACCAGGACCTCGTCGGCCAAACCGGACCTTCTGGGAGGCGGGCCGTACAAGGGGGGTGGCTCTAACAAATTTTTGTCATGAAAGTGTTCAAATTTTTTTTTTTGTTCACCGTAGCACAGCTCATACACTGGTCCGTGGGTATGCCAAGCATGACCACATCGGACTCTCAGTGGGGCTAATTCTACTATTTCTCATATATTTATTGTTAATACGTCTATTTATTATTATTAATATGTCTATTGCGTTTATATTGGCTATTACTATTGGCATTATGACATGTAGATATTGACACATTGATATTGACATTTATTTGAGACTAAGACCTCGTCGGCCAAACCGGACCTTCAGGGAGGCGGGCCGTACAAGGGGGGGGGCTCTAGAATATTTATTATTTGTTTTATGTTTAGCCGGAGGGTGACCGCTCATACATCGGCCAGAGGGTACGCGAGCGTGACCAGGCATCTGACGCTCGATGGAGCCGTAACCCTCCGTTTGAGTATTGAATGCACAAAAAAACACAGAAATTTTACATTTTTTACAAGTGATAGGTAAGTAACAGGTAAGTGACAGGTAAGTGACGGCCTACTTTTCCCAATGACATACCCTCACGACAATGTCCAGAGTTTTAAATTTTGTCATGATCAGATTCCTGACCATTTCCCAGTCCAACTGGTCAAGTCCGCATCCCAACCGCGGGATAGCCAACTTGGAAATGTTTCTTTTTTTACACTCGCCAGCCAACGAGTGAATGGCGAGTTCAAAGTCCATGAGTGTAGGTTTTTGGAAATAGTGTTTCTTGGTGATTACGTAGAAAATTGTAATTATTTTCCCAAAATTTTCCCCGCTAACCTCGATTTTGTGTTTGAGGGTCGCTACCTCAGTTACTTTCTTGTTTTGCGCACTTAACACACTGACGCCCCGAACTTTGAGCGAAAATCCCTGGCGATGCCTTGGGACATCCTCAGATCCTGCGAGACACAATGTGCTAATGCATAGGAATGATGCTGAGCGAACAAGTCGCCCCGCACTTCCTCTAACGTAAAACCACCGTTCGACACTATTTTCATGAGCGTGCCGTTACTTACGCTGTATTTTCCTAATGCGATTCCTGCCGCTAGCGTTAACCTAGCCGCGATGTCCTTCGGTGTCGGGTTGTCCATGCTTAGGTAGTCCTCATATGAGAGGAGTCTACTTACCGCGTCCACCGACAGCGGTTCATAAAATCGTTCGTAGACCCCCCTCAGTACAAGGAACTGCATGGCGGGCGCGTACTTATGTTGATAGAAGATCAGGGAGTAGGGGTGTGACAGCTGACCATCGTTGACTAACTGCCACATCGCTCTCTTAACGATCTCCCTCGGTTCCTTTGCCAATTTTTTTTCTTTTTGGATTTGCTGAAGAATTGAGTGATTGGGTTGTGGTGAAGATTGATTTGGCGACGACAGGTCGTTTGGGAATGTGGATTTCACAAACAGGATGCGATGAGATATGTCTTCGAGTATTTGTACATTTTCATATGGACCGATAGGTGTGAAGAAATTTGGTTTGGGTCTGGGTATGCCGGCCCCTCCCACAAAATTTCCCACTGATGACGCCAGGTTGGTTAAACTACGTCGCAGGGTACTTTTTTGGGGGGCGGTTGCTTCCTGGGTTGAGATTTGGGAATTTTCATCATTTGTGGTAAAGGTGGTGGTAGCATTGCTTTGTTTGAGATCGTCGATGCCGGATACTCCCACAAAATTTCCCACAGACGAAGCTATGTTGGTTAGACTGCGCCGCAGGGTACTTTTTTGAGGGGCGGTTGGTTCCTGGGTTGAGATTTGGGAATTTTCATCGTTTGTGGTAGTGGTAGTGGTAGCACTGGAACTTTGGTTGAGATCGTCGCCTTTCACAAACGATATAAACGGAAATTTTGATGAAGATAGGTTACTTGATAGGATGGCTGCATTCGTTGAATTTTGGTTTTTTTGGAGATTTCCAGAGTATTGGATATGAAAATTACCGTCATTGTATTTAATTGGCGGCGTATTTGTTAGAATTGGTGATTTTGAGCGTTTTTCCTCACTCACAGTAGAAAAAATCGATTTATTAACGTTGCAGGACGCTGACGGTGTCGTTTCGGCTACATGTCGCGAGGTCGAAGTAGACGGCAGGTTTGTGTTTACATTTATTTTTTCGAACAGTTTGCTCATGTTATTTTCGGTTGATTGCGGTCTGATAAGATTTTCAGATGAAAGTGAATTTGGTTTGAATATTTTGGCGTCAGGACGCAGTGAAATTAATGGTGGAATTAATTTTTCGGGTGAAAATTTTTCTTTTATTTCTACAATATCTGCATCCGATATCGTAGAACGTGTATTTCTACCTAGCATGACAACTTCGTTTAAAGAATCGACCTCTGAGATCGAGTCACTATTGCTGTTGTATAATTCGTAATTCTTCCACAGGAAAGTGAATAATTTTTTTGGCGTCGAAATCGCATTACTTGTGGGTTTATTAAGAAATCTCGGTGGTATTTCTTTATTTTTTGGTGATCGACTGTGTTTTTTAGACGTTTGGTTTATGCCGGGTGATGGTTTGCTCAGTTGTTTTTTAACGTTAATTTTATGTTTTATTTTTATTTCAGGTTCAATATGACCGGAGCTACAGCTAGAGCCTGGCGTTGATTTCCGAGAGGTAGTTTGTACATTTATTATCGGTGATTGCTTCGATCTCAGCATACTAGCTTTGGTTTGCCGCGGCTGTATAGATGGTTTGATTTTACTTTTTGATTCAGTTTTGGATTCAGAATCAGTTGAGCTAGTAGACGTTCGAGGAACGCGAGAAGTCATCGTTTTGGTTCGCGTGATGGGTATTGTAAACGGCTTTACAAGCTGTAGGTAATCTTCATGAGACCAGCTGTGCCTGTATTCCGCGTTTATATCTTGATCGCTGGATTCGGGAGTTTTAGATACGTATTTTATCCTTTGACTAATTTTATTACTTGTTTTACTCGATACTTTGTGGTCTGTTGTTATTTTAGTTGTTACAGAACTAGTTGATTCCGCCTCGATGTCTGATGCAGCAGTTTCGGATTCGCTGTCATTTCGCTGCGTTGTAGCTGCCGAGTAGAGATGTCGGGCAACGATGTCCTTCATTATTGGCGATAGAGATTGTTGCGGCATATTTGTAGTAGCGTTGGCGGTTTCTTTCGATGCAGGTAACCGCATTGGTTGAGACGGCGTTTGCATCGAGATAGTTGTGCTTTGAGTAAGATTTAACGATTGTTGTAGTTGTATCGTATCTGACGATTGGAACCGCACGCGGCGGCTGTACAGATTGTACCGATCGCGGCGGATGAGTTAGATGCTGCGAAGCCGAACGCGGCGACGCCGAATACAGCGAAGCCGAACGCGGCGGCGCCGAACGCAGCGAAGCTGAACGCGGCGAAGTCGAACCCGACGATTGCATTGATTCATGATTTGGTGATCGCGGGCTCATTGATTGAACCAGCGGTGATCGTTGAACGACTGGTGATTGAGTGGGCGATAATGGCGAAACGCCAGTGCCTCTTGTCCACCTGATGTCCTCCCTAATATGGAATAGTTTTCTCATTGCGACATTCAAATTACGTAAGTTTTCTTCTGATACCTCGTACATTTTTACTGGATTTTCTTGGAAAATATTTTTAATTATTTCATATTCACATTCGTTGGCAAGGTGTTCGAAGGTTTGCACGTTGCCGCAGATGCATCGATCATCTTTGATTACATGAAATCGTTTGAGATTTGCCGAAAAGAACCCATGGCCGGTAAAGGCTTGTGTAGTGAAGAACGTAGGATTAACATATGTATGCTCGAGTCTTTGTTGGATATTTGGAAACCAACGGTGAGTAGTTTTTCCCCACGCTTTCTGATTCCAACGTGCTTGCCATATAAATTGTACTATTTCGTCTAGTTTATGTCCTAGTTGATTACGAGTAAGTATCTCATTATTTATTTTGTACTTGTTTTTAAATTTATTTTTATTTGGGTCTAGGTAGACATTGATGACGTCTGGAAAGCCGTCTATGGTACGATTCCATTGTATATCTGCTAGCCTACGTATTGCTATTTTCTTGATCGCTAGGTCGAGAGGGGGAAGCGCTGCAATTACCTCCGCCGCAGCTCCCGAGACCGTACTGTACCCGCTAATGACTCGTATATTTACCGATCGATGGATTTTTATGAGTAAGTCTTGGACTTTTTTGAATTTTATTGCCGTGTGTGTGATGGCTGAGCCATAGTATAGTAATGAGTTTATTAGTCCTTGTGCCATCACTCTTCTGGCTTCGAAACCGTAACCGAAAGTACGCCCGAAGAGTTTTTGAATAATATTTAGCGAGATTTTAACCTTTGTGAATGCTTTTTCGTAGTGAGGAATAAACGTGAGTTTTTCATCAAAAATTATTCCTAAATATTTCATTTGTTTAGATAGCTCAACTCGGACATTATTTACGATAATGTTTGGATTATCGTATCGCTTGTTTGAGAAGATGACTATTTGAGTTTTACTTTCATTAAGCTTTAGGCCTAATTTATGTAATAGGCCTATAAGTTGTTCTATTGCTGTGTTTGCGTTTTTTTCAATTATTTTCAGGTCTAGGCCGCCTAGGATGAAGAGCAAATCATCGGCAAAGCCTATCGATTTCGTAGCTCGAAAATGATATTTTAAAACCGCATTATAAACTATTAACCACAGTAGGGGGCCAAGGACAGAGCCTTGAGGGCATCCCTTTGTTAGTTTAGTTTTATAATTGTTGTTGTTATGTTGATATATTATTTCTCTGTTTGTTAGGTATTCACCGATCATATGGATTAGACCATCGTCTATACCAGCTTCGATTAACGCGTCGATAATTGTTTTATGTGGAATTGAGTCAAACGCTTTTGCCACGTCGAAACTTATTGCCATGGCGAACTCGTCGTTGTCACGATATCCATTTATTAGTTTTATAAATTCAGCCATCGCGTGGTCTGTAGAATGGTTTGCGCGAAAGCCATGTTGATTCGAAGTGAGTAGATTGTTTTCTTCTAGGTATTTCATAATTCTTCCATGCATGATTTTTTCAATTATTTTTGAGGGTGTTTTAAGCAAGCAGATAGGTCTATACCCAGATGGGTCATCGGCTTGCTTACCTGGCTTAGCTAGGACGACTAAATTTGCGGTTTTCCATGCCGTAGGAAAATAATTTTGTTCTAGGCATAGGTTGTATAATTTCAAGAGGGACGTTGAGTGGTATTCATATAGGATTTTCATTAACTTATTATCAACATGATCCAGTCCAGGGGCTTTTCCTGGTTTTAGATCTTTGATAATATTTCTGAGTTCTTCTTCGGTGACTTTTTCTACATTACTCTGTTTAGGTAGATTTAGGTATTCGTTCAGCGTATTATTCATGTGTATTTCATTTTCGATGTAATTTTTTTCCACAGGTACGCCATCTTGTTGAAATAATTGGCTGAGTAGAAACGCTACATTTTCGGAGTCCGAGTTAGCATTGGAGTTGCGCAATTTTGGAATTTGAGTAGGTCCGGCCATTGCAGCATTTTTAACTGCTTTATAAGGCTTACCCCACGCTTCTTTTGATGTTACGAATTCCTGCCATGCTTTACGTTTAGCAATTGCGATTTCGTATTTAAATTTCTGTTCGAACTTGCCGTATAGTTCATATAGCAGTTCGTACTCTACCGAGCCTACTTGTTCTTTTCTCATTTCCTTGTTGGTTTTATTTTTTAATCTTTTTAGTTTTTCAAGGTTTTCGTTCCAGAAGGGTAAACCTGTATTTTTTACTTCTACTTTTGCCGTTTCTTTCGCTTTTTTAGTAATAGTTTCAAGTTCTTCGATGTATTGATCGATGTCTTCTATATTACTTTCGTCATTTAGTACAGGGAGGGAGCTTTCGCTGATTAATTGATTAATTTTATCGTAATCGTAAATGACATTAATGCCTTTTTGATTCCTAGGTGGTTCAGCTCTGATTTCGAACGTGATGAGTTGGTGGTCTCGTGGGTTCGTTTCCGTTGTCTTCCACGTTGTTATTTTTTGAGCCAGATCGCATGTTGACAGGGTATAATCAACGATTGATGATGTATTACCTCTTCTAAACGTCGGTGATTCGTCGTTCAGGATTATAAGGTTTGTATTTGTGACGAGATCGTCAAATAGCTCATCTCTTTCTCTTATGTGATGGTTTTTATGGCTATTTAGAAAATGAGAGTACACGTTGAAATCTCCGCATACTACTGTATTCGTATTGCCATTGTTTGTGATTGCTTTCTCTAGTTGATTGATTACTTTGTTAATTGGCTTGTTGGGGGAGGCGTACGTAGATATTACCGATATGCCATCAATAATAATCTCGATGAACCCACCTCCTTCGTGGTAAATTTCATTAAATGGGATGTCTTTTTTAATTGCGATAGCTGTTCTACCATTTACTATTGTTTTGAATTCGTTCCATTTTAATCGGCCATCTTCTAAGTAAGGCTCAGATATCGTAATTATATCTAGGCCTAGGCTGATTGAGGTTTGTTTGATTTGTTCAGAGTATGTTTTATTAAAACCTACGTTGATTTGTCCTATTTTTAATTTATTTTTATTAGATTTTATGACGTTAATCGTTGAATTATTCATCATGATAATTAGTATTTTCGGCCATATTGTTTATGTGTTTGATTAAGCACGGACATTCCTTTGAATGTGTGTTGTGATCGATTTTAATGTTTGTGTTTTTGGTTTTTTCAGCTACCTTCTTGCAGTTGATACATTCACCGAGAGTTTTGACTGCCGGCTGGGCCTTGCAGTACTTTTTAAGATGCCCGTAGGCGTGGCAGTTCGTGCATTTAATTATTGAAACGTTATTTTTCACCGGACACACCATCCAGCTGTTACCTGCTATAAGAATTTTTTGGTGGACGACCGCAAGCTGGTTCCACGCTGACGGTGTGACCGTGGCGATTGCAAAGCGTCCGCTCTTGCTTGGATCGCGCCAGTTATATGGCTTGATTTTTATATAATTGCCCTCAGTATTGGTGGCATTTTTTATGGCGTCTGCGATATTATCTTCGGTGCAATTTGGTGGGAGGTTGTGTATGGCGATTTCGGGGTTTTTTTTTGCTTTTCGGTCAACGGTAGTCATGGTGTTCGCTACCTTGTTTTTTAGTGCCTCGAGTTTTGCGGCATCGTTGCATGCTACCAGAACGTTTCCGTTCGGTAGGGGTTTTGCGAAGGAGACCCCTTCGTTATACGGGTTTATGCTATTTTGTAAAGTGCGAAACGCGTCGTCTCCGGCCTTTTTTGGCCTGAGGATCGCGGTGTTATCGCTAGCGGTTCGTTTACGTTGGGTTTGTATAAGTTCGGGGTGCTCGGTAGCTACTTTTTTGAATACAACCGGTTTCGTTATAGCTGCCGCATACGTCTTCGGTTGCTGAGTGGCCGTTTGTAAGTTTTTATTTTTATTTTCGGTGATTTGCGGAAGATTCGGTCGGTTGGTGCTTACACTCTGCGTAGCTAGCTTCGCCGCGATGGCCTCAGCTGCTTTGCGGAGTTCAGCCTTATTTTCGGAGACGAAATTGGACGATTTTTCAACGATTGAATTCAGATTGTCGATCATTCGCTGTTTGATGTCGTTCTTAAGATTCCTGGACTCCTGGAGTGCCGCTGAGCAGTCATCCACAAGTTCAGTGATGGTTTTCAAGAAGATTTCACCTGCTGTCGATTTTTGCTGCTGGTTTTTATTTTTTTTTCGTGGTCGGTTTCTCTTTTTTGAGCCACCGGGCGTTGAATTATTGTTGTTTACGGCGATATCACCGTTTTCGCTGCCGGAAGGTTAGGTTAGGTTAGGTTAGGTTAGGTTAGGTTAGGTTAGGTTAGGTTAGGTTAGGTTAGGTTAGGTTAGGTTAGGTTAGGTTAGGTTAGGTTAGGTTAGGTTAGGTTAGGTTAGGTTAGGTTAGGTTAGGTTAGGTTAGGTTAGTTACGTTTTGGATGTCGGCATGTGAACATGCGCTCTCCAGTTTTTCGCGAATAACTTTCGTTTTTGGTGGTCGTTTTACGCGATTTTTGTTTTAAATCGTAGATAAAGTGATCCTGCATCCATTTTATGCTTCAACAGTAACATTCCAGTGAGTTTAATCCTTTAATTAACCACTTTTAGTTCGCGTTCATTTGTTCAATGTAATTATCAATGTGATTTGATAAGACAACATTATCGGCCACTTAAGTGGAGCTATTTAGCGTTTTTGGCTTCGGGCATCGAGCCCTGGCTAGTTATAAACTCTTCCGATTTTCGTGGAGCCGTAATTTACGGTTTTTACCATGTAATTTCTCAAAAATCTCTTTTTTGAATTTTCTGGCATTTCGGTGCGTTTTAGCGCAAAACGGGCGCAAAATTCAAAACCTTTACTAAAGACAACATCATAACGAACCTCCCTGTGAATTTTTAAAATTCGGCTATTTTGCACTTATATTTTCGTGAGGAGGTGCCTCTCATTTTTCGTGGTGTGGTGCCTTTCTTTATGCCGTATCTTGGTTCTCGGAACCAACTGTCTTCGAGATGACTACCCCTGGTGGGGGGGACCCGCTCCCCCCACCCCAACGAGCGCGTAGCTCCACGCGTAACTCCAGACGCTCCAATAATGCAACGACGAAAGTTGAAAAACCAAAAAAACACGGCGCCAAGGCCAAGGTAGACCTGAAGCAATTCCTGGACGACGCGCAACACGCACACGATTATGACGACTTCGTTTCTGACAGTGATATGGACACATCCGAGTCTACAGCGGCAAATTCACGCAAACGAGGCGCCCCTTCGCCAACCTTTTCAGAAGACGATAACATTAAACGAGCGTCGAATATCACCAAACAAATCGAAGAGGTAAAGTCTATTATCGGTACCTTAGAGTTACACCCTGACACTTTACAAATCATCGAAACTCGCTTAAACTCCGTCGTTAACGATGTAACGGCGATTATTGAAAGCCTTCCGCAGCTGATTGATAAAAAAATCAACGAAGCTTTTGATTCCGAAGAATTCAAAAAGCGCGTGTTGGAACTCCAACCTCCGCCAATAACTCAACCCACGAAACCTGCGAAACCGGTTATTAAAGCGAAACGTATCACCGCGAATAAATTAGAATATCGCGACGACGAAATGGAATCCATATTTAATACCGCGAGTCATATCGAAAAATCGGTTACTTCTGCTCCTTCTAGCTTTAACTTCCCTCCCCTCCCGGGTTTTAACCCAATCAATGCTCCTTCTATTATTCCTTTTACATACTCCTCTGTAACAAAATCGAATGTCGAGATTCCCAATCACGTACCCAACAATCTACACAAAGTCATCGTCGGTATCAAAACAACGATCAATGAACACGAAGAAGAAATTCCGGTATCGACCAAGTCTGTTGCGTCCGAACTAAACGTCATCGACCCGGTAACCGAAAAAATCTCCTTCAAATATCGTTCGGTTCTCAAAAACGGCAATGTCGCTATTCAATTTTCTACTAACGACGATCTCCTTCGTTTCAACTCGGCTGTTACCGCGAAAGCCCCAAATCTTACGATAACGCAGCTCAATCCGCTTAATCCGTATGTTACGATCGCGGGTATTGACCCAGACACTTCTATTGAAAATATCAAATCGGCAATTAATGAGCAATTCGGAGCATTCCCGCGTAATGTGTATATATTTCCGCGCAAACAAAACCGCTTGACTACGTCCGCGTCAATTGAGTGTACCCCAGAACTGTGGCGTAAACTCGTAACTACGTCCAAGATTCAAATCGGGTGGCTTATTTGCCCTATTTATCCTCAAGATCGAGCTCGCCGGTGCAATCGCTGTAAAGAATTTGGACATGGCAACTCTAAATTAAAACCGTGTACTAAGCCAGAGTTTAAATTCGATCCCTCTAATCCGAATCCCCAGTGTCCGGCGTGCATTGCTCACAACAAAACAAAACCCGCGACCCCGAACCCTCGTCGACCATTTATAGAACGCGCCACCGATCATCCGTTCAACTCGCGTACTTGCCCGTCGTATATAGTAGAACTTCGCCGCACTAAGCTTGCGACGGATTACATATCTAGCTAGACTATGTAAACCTTTATTTTTCGTTGTTTATTTTGTTACTTGTAATATCTCTGCTGTCATTTATATTTTCGTTTACGTACTTTGGTACCTTTTAATGTACTTGTGTACCTTTTAATGTATTATTGTGCGTAATAATCACCCATAAAATTCTAACCCCACCCCCCCTCCCACATGACCTCCCCTCCCCCCAATCTTTCGGCTCTACAAATTAACCTTAATCATACTCGCGGTGCCCTCGCCGCACTACCAAAATTTCTCGATTCTTCTCCTTTTGATGTAATCTCAATCCAAGAACCTTATTTACCACCCAATCAAAACACTTTTTCGATTCCAAATTACAAAACTTACATACACGGTCGCTCTGCTATTTGCATTCTTAAAAATCTTCAACATACATTCATCCCCCACCCTACCCTAGACGATGTAGTACATTTAAAACTCGATAATATTAACCTTTTTTCTGTTTATATTTCCCCAAATCAAGATCATAATCCCACTTTAGTCAGTTTGAGTATTCTTAACGCCGAACTGCCAAATTGCATTTTTAGCGGCGACTTTAACTGCCACTCAAAAATCTTATCTAAACATATAGTTCAATCCGACCGTGACGTTGATTTTGACTCTTTTGTAATTCAAAATAATCTTCTTATCTTCAACACAAAAACCCCCACCTGGCATCGCCAGCACAAATCTGCCATTCTAGACTACACCCTATCTAAAAATCCGCTCCTTGTCTCCGATTGGACAGTCCTAAATGACGAAACATTCTCCGATCACGTATTTATTACATTTCAAATCTCCACTAAACCTGTCTCAAACGCTCCTTCCTATCTACGATATAACCTCAACCTCCTATCTTCCCTTATCGAAAATCTAGATCTCCCTTCCGCCGACTTCGAAACGACTAATGATATAGAAACCTACTTAACCACTCTAAATGCAAAACTTCTCACGGCTCAAAAAGATGCCTCAATCCCAACCACTTTTGAAACACATACCAAAAATTGGTGGAATCCCACGCTCGAAAACATGAAAACAATTAATACAAAAGCACGCAACAAATATCTCAGGTACAAAAAGAAACCATACTCTCAAAATAACCCACTTTTCCACGTCTGGCAAGATGCTTACTTCAAAATTCGTAAAATCTACCGAACCTCTATCGAAAACGCTAAAAAAGACGCTTGGCGCAATTTCTGCACACAACAAAAAATCTGGTCTCTCCCCTACAAATTAGTCATGGACAAAATAAACGAAAAGGTAACTATTCCTCCTCTCATAAATCCTACCAAACCGAACCCTACCGACAAACAAAATCTCGAATTTCTCCTATCACAAAAATTCCCCCCTCCTCCTGACACTGATTTTCCTCCTGGCCATTCTATTTCCGATATATACCCTGATAATTTTGATCCCGAACCATACGATCCCACCACCACCTCCGAAATTTCTCACATTATTCGAAATTTACATAATAAAAAAGCCCCTGGCTTTGACAACATCGATAATAAAACAATTAAACTTTTAAACATTCACCACCCCGACATGTTATTTCGACTTTTTAATTCCTGTCTTAAATTTAATTATTTTCCCGAAATTTGGAAACCCGCAAAATTAGTTTTTCTACTCAAACCCACCAAACCTCCAAATCTTGCAAGCTCCTACCGTCCTATTTCTCTCCTTCCTGGTCTTGGTAAAGTTTTTGAACGAATTCTTTTAAAACGTGTCAATTCTCATTTAAACGATAATAATATTTATTCAAATGAACAATTTGGCTTTCGCTCAGGTCGATCCACCGAAAATGCACTAAATCTTGCCCTTAACACTGTTCAAAATTGGCAAACTAAACTCAACTATATTGCTCTCGCAAGCCTCGATATCAGCGGTGCTTTCGATAACGTATGGTACAAGTTTCTGTTTGCTCAATTTCGAAAGTATAAATTTCCCCGATATATTGTGAACACTTTAATGACCTACTTTCAAAAACGTTTTGTCTTCTTCTCTCAAAATGGAACGCAAGTAAGCCACAAATTGCAACGAGGATGCCCACAGGGTTCGGTCCTTGGACCGACCATGTGGAACATTCTTATCAATGAACTTCTGGTACTTCTTAACGATATCGCAAGAAAACAAGAACGTAAATTTCTCGTTATCGCCTACGCCGACGATATATTTATTATAACTTGCGAAAATACAACTCTACTGCTCGAAGATCTTCTAAATTATATTCTAAAATATATAAACGATTGGCTTACTAACGCATCCCTCTCGCTAAATCTTTCTAAATGTACGTTCACCTTGCTCACACAAGTTGACCGTAAACATTGGATCGATTTGCCTGAGATCAAAATTTCAAACACCCCCCTCCAACATGTTGAACAATTTAAATACTTAGGCGTAATTCTGGACTCTAAACTATCATTTAAACCTCACTTTGAATATCTCTACCAAAAAGCGTTAAAATCTCTTCACAAATTACACCGTATTTGTCAGAATACCTGGGGACAGAAAACATGGGCTCGTACCATCATGTTCTCTGCCGTCATTGGTACACTGTTCAAATATTGTTCCTCCATTTTTTGGCATAAACTTTTCATTAATTCTCATTTTACTAAAACCCTCGCTAAAATTCAACGACTTTACTCAATTATTATCGCTCGCACCTACTGTACTGTTTCCTACGAAGGCGCACTCGTTCTCGCTAAAGAAATTCCTCTCGACCTCCAAATTATATGTCGTAACCTCCTATACTGCGCCAAAAATAACCTCCTAATTCCCTCTGTACTCTACCATCATTATAATAAATCGTTTCCCATTATTATTCGAACGGCCCCAAATCGTTTTAAAATCAAATTTCAATTTATCCCGAACATCGAAAACATTGAACTCCCCTATTTTGAAAAACCAAATTATCCAATACAAACCAAAATTGAACGCAACCTCTCCTACCGCAAAATTAAAAACATTCTTTATCATTGGTCCATCCAGCGCTGGCAACTGCGATGGAACCTTTCCAAAAAAGCTAATATTACCCACATCTTGATTCCAAAATTAGAAAATTACTATCTTTCGGCACAAACTACAAATTACCATACCGCTCAAATTTTCTCAGGTCACGGCAACTTTCAATTTTATATCCATTTCCGCCTCCACAAATCTGAAAATCCATACTGTCACTGCGACGATGTTAGCATACAGGATTCCTATCATCTAATCTTCGACTGCCCCCTCCTTCAAGAACAACGTAATATTTGGTTAGAAAATTTCGATGATGATTCCCCCGACCCCACCGTAAATTATACCTCCCCTTCTTTCTTTAAATTTTGTGAAAATATAATGCAATCCCAATACCTAAAATATCACTTCCCATAATAACTTCCTTAACTAGATTTCGACTTCTATTTCATCTCGGTAATTTACTTTATACCTGCCTTCTATATTCGACTTGTACCCTTCTTGTTATGTTTCTTTGTTTATATATACTAATTACATCTAATTATACAACCCCCCACCTTGAACGGCCCGCCCCTACGTGGGGTCCGGTTCGGCCGACGCGGCCAACTTTACGTTACTTTATCATTATAATGTTTATTGTTGCATTTCATTTATAATATGTCTTTTGCATTTATAATATGTTTTGCATTTATAATATGTTTTTGCATTTATAATATGTTTTGCATTTATAATATGTTTTGCATTTATAATATGTTTTGCATTTCTATTATGTTTTGCATTTCTATTATGTTTCGCATTTATAATATGTTCTGCATTTCTTTTATCCCTATTATCGTCAATTTTGTTTCTTTTTGTTATGTTTAAGTTGTAATTAGTTACAGTCTCGTTCTCTCCCTCAACCTATACAAGCCATGTGGCGAATAGGTTGAGGCGAGAGAACACTTTCTGTACGTAGGATAAAATCAATACATTTCCCCCACCGGCCTTCGGACTGGGGGCCCCAAAAAAAAAAAAAAAAAAAAAAAAAAAAAAAAAAGGTTAGGTTAGGTTAGGTTAGGTTAGGTTAGGTTAGGTTAGGTTAGGTTAGGTTAGGTTAGGTTAGGTTAGGTTAGGTTAGGTTAGGTTAGGTTAGGTTAGGTTCATTTTTCATCTCTGTTCATTTTTCATCTCTGTTCATTTTTCATCTCTGTTCATTTTTCATGGTGGTAACATCACCTCTCGATTAATTACGTTTAACTAATTAATTACTGCGTTATTCGCGTGTACGTTTGATTATTATTATTCGCGAAGTGTTAATCTTCGCGAATTTTGTTTCCCCGACTTGATCGGTGGTTTTATTAAAAAGTTATAACGATCGCAAATCTGAGCTCCTCGAAACACGTTATCAGCCATTCAGCCGCTTCGGCGGCTAACGTTTTTGATACTATGGATGAAAATTCCACTGGACAATCAAACCACAAATCCAAATCTCGATCATTCAAGAGGCTAAGGCGAAAAAGAAACCGGCAGGCTAAGCAAAACAATGAACTCGACGCTTCGAACGTTATCAGTAAATGTACCATCTCGCCATTGTTAGAGATCGCTAAACCGCCTAACATCCAACCTCCTCAGGTAACCGTTCCAAGTAAAACATCGCCAATCTCGTATCGTTTTCATGGTCCAAATATCTATCAGCTCACGACCAACCCGGTTACCGGCGAGGTTACTAGGACTAAAGTTCAAATTAGTTCCTCAGCTAGTAACGGTTGCAGTAACGATATAATTACCAAAGATTACAACGATCTTATGTACGATCTATATGATGACGCGGCTACAGCTCAACCTATGGCGGCAGCCGCTGAATTAAATTCCGTATTAAATACTACTGAAATACCGGCCGTCGCGAGTCCAGCGACTGACTCGCCGCCAACTTTCACTATGTCAGCTTTCGCAACGTCAATTTCAAACCAACCGTTCGCCAACTCTTTCAGTCATACGGTCGCCAACTCTTCGACTGCTCACGATATCGATCCATCTGTTAATTACCTCGATGGAGCGGCCGGCAAATCGCGATGCGCCCGCTATCATAGCGATACAACCGATACAGCTGGTTCCAATTATGTACTCGGTGGATCTACCCCGGCTGTAACCGTTAAGGATGCGATGTATTTACCCTCGATTGCGAATACTCAGGGTAAAATATCGACTGTCGTGTATCCGGCGGCTGATTCACTGCCAACTATCGCTACGCCAACGTCAACGTTCTCTGAAATGGCGTCTTCAGTGTCGACGCCCCGGCTACTAAGTTGCCTACAGCGCCCGCTCCGCGGACCATTTCTGTCGCTACTGCTTCGGTCGTCATACCGTCGGCCGCGGCTGTTCTTTCGGCTTCGAACGCTTCTGGCCCTCAGCTCTCATCGACCTTACACACCGCAGTTTCCGGCGCCGGCGCCGCTGGCTCCGCGCGTCTTGTGGTCAAGGCTGGGCACCCGGTTAACTCGCCATTAATCGACTCGTCGTCAAACAGTTCGATAAAATCTACCGCGCAGACGGGTCCTGCTCATGCGAACCCTATGCTACCGAACCCCACGCAGACGAACCTCGCGGATAAACCTATCGCAGTCATTCAACCACCCGCATCCAAAATTAACCAGCTGGACGGCGCTAACGCATCAGATACAGACACCTCTCCCCGCCCACCAGACAATCCTCGAGGAGATCATCGAGAAGATCCTCCACTGATGATGGCGGTACTCCGAACTCCAGCGGAAATTTGATTATAAATACCCCACACATCGTAAGTACCGATCCCCTCACCACCCAAGACGCCAACCAGAAGAAATCAAAAATTACTAAGTCACAGATTCGAGCTCGTCGTAGCCTGTCAGCGGCCGATCTAAATCTAACTGACCTACCTTTCGCATACCAAGAATCTAAGCGGAAGAACGAGACAGTTATTGAATTTAAATCTCGTAGAGTACGCGAGGGTATCGCTCTGAAACAATTTTTACTTAAACAAAACAAAATTCCCCGATCTTCACGTTCCCACACCCCCTCTGCTAGCTTTAATCGCCCCCCAAAACAAAATCGCTTTGAAATTCTCCAATCGCTATCTGACAAAACAGCTGATAACTGTACCACGGCTGAAAATATACAAACAAAGCCTGGTACAGCTCACATAGCTCAATCAGCTCAGTCAGCTAAATTATCAGAAGCTGAACGTACCGATTTTTATAATCATGTTTCTAAAGATGTTGATAATAATGATGTTATTACTAAAGATGTTATTACTACTGATGAGGTTAATAATGCTATTGAATTTACTAGTAGAAATACCTATAGTAATGTTATTGGTGATGGCGCTTATAATATTAATTCTTTTGTTACAAATTCGATGCCCTTCCAATCGCGAATTCGATCGAGAGCTCTAACGATAGCTCGTTCCCCTACCCTACCTCTCTCTCGTCTCATAACTCGATTTCAACCGTTCGATTCTCCGGTGCCTCGGTACCCCCACCTTTAACGATCAAATGTCCACTGTATACGACATGGACATTCAGCAAAACCTCGAATCGGAAATTCCGCGCAGTAAATCCAAACGGAAACGCCCAAAGAAAACCCATAATGATTTGGAATCGGGGTCCAGTATTTCAAAGTTTCAAAATTCTTCCCCATCACAACCCTCGCGCTTGTTCACTCCCCCCCTTCGGACCTCGATTCCCCAACTCGTGAAAAATCGAGCACGAACTCCGCTATTACAAATTCCACAAATCATCTACTTAGTGCCCACTCGTCAGAACCGCGGGAGAACCTATCGATAAACGCGACTGTATCGTCGATTAATCGCATAGACAACCTACAGCTTATACAAGCTGAATCTGATTATATTAATTCGCTGAATCCTCATAACCCGCGCCCTCCACCTCCTCCCTCGAATGAATTGGTCAATGAACTTCTAAACGTCATCGATGGCCTTAAAAAACAAAATGAGTTATTAGTCGAACAAATTCGTATACTAAACGAATCGCTAAAAAACTCCCCTCCCGCCTCCCGACTCCCCTCGGTAAACGACACACCCCCGCCTCCTATTGATTCGTTTTCGACTAATTTAAAAGCCAATTTAAAAAACGATCTAAATGCTAACTCGCTAAAAGAAATAATCCGCGAAGCTGTCTTTGAGATTCTTAGTGATTCAGTCCCCTCCCTTAAAAAACCCTCTCCAAACAATCAAACCCAGTCCTTTTCCTCTGCGACCCCATCCTATAGCGATATGGCTCGTCGCCAACAACCCTCCGCAGACCTCCCTCCCCTCCCGCCTAACATCTCTGAAATTGAAGGCGACCTCTTTTCCGCCGACCAATCATTTGCTCTGGCGCACTGTGTTGCCCAAGACCTCGAAATGTCAGCTGGAATAGCCAAAGACTTTCGTAATAAATTTGGCAATGTTGATTTTCTTAAAGCTCAAAATGGCACAGTTACCGATACGCTTCTTTTACGCCTCCCTAAACGTTATATTTTCTACCTTATTACTAAAGAACGCAGCTCGGGCAAGCCGAATGCCGCCAACGTCCAAAAATCAATAGCCAACCTTCGCTTGGCCTGCGACCGGATTGGTATCAAAAAACTTGCTATTCCCAAGCTTGCCAGTGGACTCGATCGTATCCCCTGGAAAATCGTTAGAGAATTTGTCGTTCAATCCTTCGGCTCTTCGGACATTCAGGTCCAAATTTACTCTAAACCCCTCAACCGATCTAACCCCTTACCCTCCAAGAAAATTTTCCCAATCCTTTCTCCCCCTTCGTCCTCCCAAAATAAAGTTTTGATCATCCCTCCACCCCCTCCTCCTCCTCCAGCCCTAAAATCGACGTTCGTCGCGAACTATCCTCTAAAATCGATCCTCGAAAAACCGGAGTAAGTGGAATTACATCCTTCCTCCGGAGCCGTTTTAATTCACTGCAAATCGCCCGAAGGGGTAAAAGAAATTTCGTCAGCTCTCGAACAACACGAACACCTCTCTGTTAAACCAAAAAATCGCTCAATTTACAAGTTCGCATCCATAACATTCCTGATTACACATCAGAAGAAGAATTATCCGCTGATATCATCCACGAGTTTCAAATAGCCCCCTCCTTAATTACTTTCGGAAAGTACCGTGCTGAAAACTCCAACAAAATCGGCCTCAAACTTGCTTTTATCCAAGTATCAGCCGAATTATACTCTCTAATGTCTGAAAAACCCTCCCTAAGAGTAGGTTTCGTTCGCTGTGGAATTGACGCCTCCATCTTAGTCCCCCGTTGCCGTCATTGCGGCATGTTAGGTCATACCACAACTCACTGCCTTTCGGCCTCAGACCCCCTACCAAGGCGATTTTCTTCCCTCCCCCTGCAGAGACTGCATCGCCCACAATACTACAAATAAATCTTCTAAAACTCGCATTCCTAATACAGATCATCAAACCGGTGCCTCGGCCTGCCCGACCCTCACTCGTTTTAAACAAAAATGGGCACATAAATTTTCGCCCACATCTGAACCCGTTAGTAACTCGATGCAATTATGAACTTCTCAAACCCTTACGCTTCCTCTTCGTCTGGCACAACCCCGACTTCTTACTCCATCTTACAATTCAATTGTAATCATTGCGCCTCAGCCCAAGATCTTTGCTTATCTTACGCAAGTTCCAACAACTGTTCAATAATTCTACTCGCTGACCCTTATATTCGAAACGGCTCCCTCCCAGCCTCCGGCTGGAAATATTTCCTACACGAACGCACGGCTATAGTCGTCTCCCCGTTTCTCCCGTCACGTCTTGTAACCACCCATCCGAACTATATTTGCATAAACGCCTTGAGTTCTAATTTTGTCTCTTTCTACGACCCTCCCCAAGGGAACTTGGCTGATACCTTGGAATCCCTAACTACTCTTATAAACTCCTCTCCAGATCGTTTCCTTATCGGTGGTGATTTTAACGCTAAATCGACATTTGTTTCTCAACATTCTAACGCTAGAGGCCGTATTTTAGACGACTTTATAACCAATAATAACCTCCTTGTCTGTAATGACAATTCTGTTACCTGGAGCCGTTCTACAACGACTCAAAATTTCGAATCAATTATTGATTACACTTTGGTCTCCCCCCACATTTTGGTTAACGACTGGAAAGTTCTCTCTGAAGACTTTCTCTCCGATCATAAACTCGTACAATTCAACTTCTCATCCTCGGTACATCTTCGTCCTGAATTTATTACCGTTACGGACTTCGATCTCCTCCAGGAATTCATTTCTAAGGCTAATGTCCCGAACGACCTCCCCCTCGACTCCCCTGCTAATATCGACTCCTACATCAACCTTATCACCGCAGAAATTAAGAAAGCTCTAGATAACTCGTCCTATTCACAACCTAAATCCCTCAAATGTTACTGGTGGAATGATCACCTTGATCTGGCTCGTAAACTCTACAACAAATTCAACCGCAAATTTCGCAAAACCTCAGACCCGCTAAATCGTGTAATTTTCCAAGAAACTGCCAGATTCTTTAGATCCCGATACAAAGCGCTTATCCGTTCAAGTAAATCCGACGCCTGGATTCGTTTCTCTCAGTCCTCCAAAATATGGGGCAAACCTTATCATGTCCTGAAAGCCAAGGCTCAAGGAAAGAAAACCCCTACTATCCATTCTATCTACAACGATAACGATGTCCTCTTGACATCCCCTGCTGATATTGCTAATTACCTTCTCGATAAAAAGTTTCCAGATGACCCATCACCCGATGACATGGCCAACTTTATCCCTGCAGGCACCTTTGGTCCGCTACAGGTATTCTCCACCGCCCGCATCACCGCAATTATCAAAAACTCAATAATAAAAAGCACCCGGCTTCGATGGCATTACTGCCAAAGCTGTTAAATGCTTTCATAAAAAGTTCCCAGATATCCTACCAAAAATCTACAACGCTTGCCTCCTTCTCTCTTACTTCCCTACCCCGTGGAAAACTGGTCTCGTTGTTCTAATTGCTAAGCCGGGTAAAGACGACTCTCGCGCAGATGGCCTTCGTCCCATCACTCTCCTGCCAGTTTTAGGCAAAATCCTTGAATCGCTCATCAAAAGAGAATTACGGCCGATTTTCGAATCTTCTCTTAATCCTAACCAATTTGGATTCCGTCCTAGTAAAAGCACCGAACTAGCTATCCATACCGTTCTCACTGCCCTTCGCTCACTAAGAGAAAACCACGATATGGTGGCAGGCATAAGTCTCGATATTCGAGCAGCTTTCGACCATGCTAGATGGAAAATCATTCTTGATTCTCTGTCCGACAACGGCGCCCTGGTCGGTCTGGTCTCTCTTGTCGCAAGCTATTTCACCAACAGGCCAGTTTTCATTAAAGGCCTCGGTCCACACTCCAAAATCCTGCAGCGTGGGTGCCCTCAGGGTTCAGTTTTGGGCCCAGATTTTTGGAATTCGCAGTTCGATCCAATCTTCGCGACCTTACAAAATATACCTTATGTCGAGGTTTTCTGCTTCGCAGACGATACGCTAATCCTAATTGCAGCGAACTCCCTCGCGAACTTCGAAGAAGAACTATTCAAATCACAAAGAAAGTTATAGAGTTTCTCACCAGCCGTGGTCTTTCACTGAACGAAGGTAAAACTGAAGTCATTATTTTCGACGACAGACCTCGTTGCGACCGTCTCTCCAAACCCTGTCCCTCTGTTCGCATAGGCAACACGATCGTTCCCGTAGTAGATTCAATTGTCTACCTTGGCGTCATAATTGACAATAAACTCCTTTGGGACAAACATCTTCGATTTATTATTCAAAAAAGCCAAAAATTTCTTCCGGTAATCACGGCAGTTGCACATAACCTTTTTGGATATAGCAACAGAGCCCGCAAAGCCATGTACCTCGGTACCATCGGAGCTTATTTTCGATATTGCTCTTCTCTCTTTTTCGAACGCCTATCCAACTCAGATATCTCAATTCTTACCAACCGTCTCGAAAGAACTATCTGTATTAATTCAGCCCGCTTGTATCATACGGTCAGTCATGATGCCGCCTGTGTACTAGCTGGCTGGACCCCCCTCCATATCTCGGTCGCGGCTAGGTCTGTCGCCTGGCTAGTTCGCCACAATTTTCCTGCTGCCATTCCAAATTTCATGGTCGGTATCATCTCCCCAGATATGGGTTCCCTCGAAGCCAAATGGGCTGCCGAAGGTGCCTCCTTCGACGAATGGCAAAGACGCTGGACTACGTCCAAAGTCGCCCGCTGGACACACCAACTGATCCCCGACATCCCAGCCTTTGTATCAGCTCAAATCCCCTTGATTTCTTTTCGGCCCAAGCATTGTCAGGTCACGGCTGCTTTGGTTCCTATCTTTTCCCCCGCCACCGCAGACCATCCCCTTCCTGCCGATGCGGTCACCCGGTAGAGTCCCCAGCTCACATCTTTAATCACTGCCCAAATTTCACTTTCAACACACCGGCAGCCCTTAACGTTCTTACTCCTTCCCACCTTTCCTACCTCCGTAATTGCGTCCTGAGGCTGTGGCGAGACGAGGCGTCTACAGTCCCGGCCTGTAGACTTTAGTAACAGGGCATGACAACCGGTCGCTCTTCTCGCTCTGTTCCGTAACTCCCACTCTCATCCATAACCTCGAATCACAAAGATCTCCTACATAACACCTGTACTACTCGTAGTATAGATTGCACTTTACTCACCTCGACCCGCGTCTAAATAACTCCGATACGAAGCCAATCACAATGACTTTCGCTTAAAGTTTATTCGGTATACTAACTTCGCATAACGAAGATTCCACCGACTCCGATTCTTTCGATATCGAATCTGCACTTTAATGTTTTCTTAAGTACCATTTTCGAAACAATATTCGTACTTATTACCTTATAATGAAGACTTAGTTTTTACTCAAATTAATTTCTTTATTACTACATCTATCTTATCACTGATGTACATTCGTACATTTGTCTCATTTAATAATTATAATTATTCTCTACCTTATCTCATAAGTATTATTCCCTATTAACATTAATAGTTAATATTATTTCCTACAATTCTACTACTACTAATCTATAGTTTGTTTACCGATAATTTTTATCTTTCTACTTATCATTACTTATATATGTAATTATTTCCTAACTTACCACAGTAATTACAATCATGTTAGGTTTATAAGCCTCGTTGTATGTAACTTTTCATGTTTGTAGTGCATGTTGTGAAAAATATTCCTCAATAAACTTGCCGCACCACCCTTGGATTGCGGTCCTCTTAAAAAAACAAAAAACAAAAAAACATAAGGTTAGGTTAGGTTAGGTTAGGTTAGGTTAGGTTAGGTTAGGTTAGGTTAGGTTAGGTTAGGTTAGGTTAGGTTAGGTTAGGTTGGGTTAGGTTAGGTTAGGTTAGGTTAGGTTAGGTTAGGTTAGGTTAGGTTAGGTTAGGTTAGGTTAGGTTAGGTTAGGTTAGGTTAGGTTAGGTTAGGTTAGGTTAGGTTAGGTTAGGTTAGGTTAGGTTAGGTTAGGTTAGGTTAGGTTAGGTTAGGTTAGGTTCATTTTTCATCTCTGTTCATTTTTCATCTCTGTTCATTTTTCATCTCTGTTCATTTTTCATGGTGGTAACATCACCTCTCGATTAACTACGTTTAACTAATTAATTATTGCGTTATTCGAGTGTACGTTTGATTATTATTATTCGCGAAGTGTTAATCTTCGCGAATTTTGTTTCCCCGACTTGATCGGTGGTCTTATTAAAAAGTTATAACGATCGCAAATCTGAGCTCCTCGAAACACGTTATCAGCCATTCAGCCGCTTCGGCGGCTAACGTTTTTGATACTATGGATGAAAATTCCACTGGACAATCAAACCACAAATCCAAATCTCGATCATTCAAGAGGCTAAGGCGAAAAAGAAACCAGCTGGCTAAGCAAAACAATGAACTCGACGCTTCGAACGTTATCAGCAAAGACACCATCTCGCCATTGTTAGAGATCGCTAAACCGCCTAACATCCAACCTCCCCAGGTAACGGTTCCAAGTAAAACATCGCCAATCTCGTATCGTTTTCATGGTCCAAATATTTATCAGCTCACGACCAACCCGGTTACTGGCGAGGTTATTAGAACTAAAGTTCAAATTAGCTCCTCAGCTAGTAACGGTTGCAGTAACGATATAATTACTACAGCTCAACCTACGGCAACGAACGCTGAATTAAATTTGCCGCCAGCTTTCACCACGTCAGCTACCGCAACGTCAATCTCAAGCCAACCGATCGCCAACTCCCCCATTGCGAATACTTTAGGTAAAATATCGCCTATCGTGTATCCAGCAACCGATTCACCAGCTATCACTACGCCAACTTTCAGTCATACGATCGCCAACTCTTCGACTAAAGATTACAATGATCTTATGTACGATCTATATGACGACTCAGCAATCGATGAACTCGCCACTCACAATACTATCGATCCCTCTATTAATAACCTCGATGAAATGGCCGGCAATCCGCGATGTGCCCGCTATCATAGCGATACAACCGGTTCCAATTATGTACACGATAGATTTACTCGGGCTAATGCGATGTATTTACCGCCAACGTTTTCTAAAACGGCGTCTTCAGTGTCGACACCCACGATCACTAAACTACCTACAACGCCCACTCCACAGACCATTTCTGCCGCTGCTGCTTCGGCCATCGTACCATCGGCTGCGGCTGTTCTATCGGCTCCGGGTGCTTCTAGCCCTCAGCTCTCGTCGACCTTACGCACCGCAATTTCCGACGCCGACGCCGCCGACTCCGCACGTCCTGTGGTCAAGGCTGAGCACCCGGTTAACTCGCCGTCAATCAACTCGTCGTCAAACAACTCGATAAAATCTACCGAGCAGACGAACCTTGCGCAGATGAACCCTGCTCAGGCGAACCCTATGCCGCCGAACCCCATGCGGACGGGCCTCGCGGATAAACCTATCGCAGTCATTCAACCACCCGCATCCAAAATTAACCAGCTGGACGGCGCTAACGCATCAGATACGGACACCTCTCCCCCGCCCACCAGACAATCCTCGAGGAGATCATCGAGAAGATCCTCCACTGATGATGGCGGTACTCCGAACTCCAGCGAAAATTTAATTATAAATACCCCACACATCGTAAGTACCAATCCCCTCACCACCCAAGACGCCAACCAGAAGAAATCAAAAATTACCAAGTCACAGATTCGAGCTCGTCGTAGCCTGTCAGCGGCCGATCTAAATCTAACTGACCTACCTTTCGCATACCAAGAATCCAAGCGGAAGAACGAGACAGTTATTGAATTTAAATCTCGTAGAGTACGCGAGGGTATCGCTCTGAAACAATTTTTACTTAAACAAAACAAAATTCCCCGATCTTCACGTTCCCACACCCCCAATGCTAGCTTTAATCGCCCCCCAAAACCAAATCGCTTTGAAATTCTCCAATCGCTATCTGACAAAACAGCTGATAACTGTACCACGGCTGAAAATATACAAACAAAGCCTGGTACAGCTCACATAGCTCAATCAGCTCAGTCAGCTAAATCATCAGAAGCTGAACGTATCGATTTTTATAATCATGTTTCTAACGATGTTGTTAATAATGACGTTATTACTAAAGATGTTATTACTACTGATGAGGTTAATAATGCTATTGAATTTGCTAGTAGAAATACCTATAGTAATGTTACTGGTGATGGCGCTTATAATATTAATTCTTCTGTTATAAATTCCGATGCCCTTCCAACCGCGAATTCGATCGATAGCTCTAACGATAGCTCGTTTCACTACCCTACCTCTCCCTCGCCTCATAATTCGATTTCGACCTTTCGATTTTCCGGTGCCTCGGTACCCCCCACCTTTAACGATCAAATGTCCACTGTATACGACATGGACATTCAGCAAAACCTCGAATCGGAAATTCCGCGCAGTAAATCCAAACGGAAACGCCCAAAAAAAACCCATAAAGATTCGGAATCGGGGCCCAGTATTTCAAAGTTTCAAAATTCTTCCCCATCACAACCCTCGCGCTTGTTCACTCCCCCTTCGGACCTAGATTCCCCAATTCGTGAAAAATCGAGCATGAACTCCGTTATTACAAATTCCACAAATCATCTACTCTGTGCCCACTCGTCAGATCCGCGGGAAAACTTATCGATAAACGCGACTGTATCGTCGATTAATCGCGTAGACAACCTACAGCTTATACAAGCTGAATCTGATTATATTAATTCGCTGAATCCTCATAACCCGCGCCCTCCACCTCCTCCCTCGAATGAATTGGTCAATGAACTTCTAAACGTCATCGATGGCCTTAAAAAACAAAATGAGTTATTAGTCGAACAAATTCGTATACTAAACGAATCGCTAAAAAACTCCTCCCACCTCCCGACTCCTCGGTAAACGACACACCCCGCCTCCTATTGATTCGTTTTCGACTAATTTAAAAGCCAATTTAAAAACGATCTAAATGCTAACTTCGCTAAAAGAAATAATCCGCGAAGCTGTCTTTGAGATTCTTAGTGATTCAGTCCCCTCCTTAAAAACCCTCTCCAAACAATCAAACCCAGTCCTTTTCCTCTGCGACCCCATCCTATAGCGATATGGCTCGTCGCCAACAACCCTCCGCAGACCTCCCTCCCCTCCCGCCTAACATCTCTGAAATTGAAGGCGACCTCTTTTCCGCCGACCAATCATTTGCTCTGGCGCACTGTGTTGCCCAAGACCTCGAAATGTCAGCTGGAATAGCCAAAGACTTTCGTAATAAATTTGGCAATGTTGATTTTCTTAAAGCTCAAAATGGCACAGTTACCGATACGCTTCTTTTACGCCTCCCTAAACGTTATATTTTTTACCTTATTACTAAAGAACGCAGCTCGGGCAAGCCGAATGCCGCCAACGTCCAAAAATCAATAGCCAACCTTCGCTTGGCCTGCGACCGGATTGGTATCAAAAAACTCGCTATTCCCAAGCTTGCCAGTGGACTCGATCGTATCCCCTGGAAAATCGTTAGAGAATTTGTCGTTCAATCCTTTGGCTCTTCGGACATTCAGGTCCAAATCTACTCTAAACCCCTCAACCGATCTAACCCCTTACCCTCCAAGAAAATTTTCCCAATCCTTTCTCCCCCTTCGTCTTCCCAAAATAAAGTTTTGATCATCCCCTCCACCCCTCCTCCTCCTCCTCCAGCCCTAAAATTGACGTTCGTCGCGAACTATCCTCTAAAATCGATCCTCGAAAAACCGGAGTAAGTGGAATTACATCCTTCCCCTCCGGAGCCGTTTTAATTCACTGCAAATCGCCCGAAGGGGTAAAAGAAATTTCGTCAGCTCTCGAACAACACGAACACCTCTCTGTTAAACCAAAAAAATCGCTCAATTTACAAGTTCGCATCCATAACATTCCTGATTACACATCAGAAGAAGAATTATCCGCTGATATCATCCACGAGTTTCAAATAGCCCCCTCCTTAATTACTTTCGGAAAGTACCGTGCTGAAAACTCCAACAAAATCGGCCTCAAACTTGCTTTTATCCAAGTATCAGCCGAATTATACTCTCTAATGTCTGAAAAACCCTCCCTAAGAGTAGGTTTCGTTCGCTGTGGAATTGACGCCTCCATCTTAGTCCCCCGTTGCCGTCATTGCGGCATGTTGGGTCATACCACAACTCACTGCCAATCGACCTCAGACCCCCCCTACCAAGGCGATTTTCTTCCCTCCCCCTGCAGAGACTGCACTGCCCACAATATTACAAATAAATCTTCTAAAACTCGCATTCCTAATACAGATCATCAAACCGGCGCCTCGGCTTGCCCGACCCTCACTCGTTTTAAACAAAAATGGGCACATAAATTTTCGCCCACATCCGAACCCGCTAGTAACTCGATGCAATTATGAACTTTTCAAACCCTTATGCTTCCTCTTCGTCTGGCATAACCCCGACTTCTTACACCATCTTACAATTCAACTGTAATCATTGCGCCTCAGCCCAAGATCTCTGCTTATCTTACGCAAGTTCTAACAACTGTTCAATAATTCTACTCGCTGACCCTTATATTCGAAACGGCTCCCTCCCAGCCCCCGGTTGGAAATATTTCCTACACGAACGCACGGCTATAGTCGTCTCCCCGTCTCTTCCGTCACGACTTGTAACCACCCATCCGAACTTTATTTGTATAAACGCCTTGAGTACAAATTTTGTCTCTTTCTACGACCCTCCCCAAGGAAACTTGGCTGATACCTTGGAATCCCTAACTACTCTTATAAATTCCTCTCCAGATCGTTTCCTTATCGGTGGTGATTTTAACGCTAAATCGACATTTGTTTCTCAACATTCCAACACTAGAGGCAGGATTTTAGACGACTTCATAACCGATAATAACCTCCTTGTCTGTAACGACAATTCTGTTACCTGGAGCCGTTCTACAACGACTCAAAATTTCGAATCAATTATTGATTACACTTTGGTCTCCCCCTACATCTTGGTTAATGATTGGAAAGTTCTCTCTGAGGACTTTCTTTCCGATCATAAACTCGTACAATTTAACTTCTCATCCTCGGTACACCTCCGTCCTGAATTTATTACCGTTACGGATTTTGATCTCCTCCAGGAATTCATTTCCATGGCCAATGTCCCGACCGACCTCCCTCGACTCCCCTGCTAATATCGACTCCTACATCAACCTTATCACCGCAGAAATTAAGAAAGCTCTCGATAACTCGTCCTATTCTCAACCCAAATCTCTCAAATGCTACTGGTGGAATGATCACCTTGACCTGGCTCGTAAACTTTACAACAAATTCAATCGCAAATTTCGCAAAACCTCAGACCCTCTAAATCGGGTAATTTTCCAAGAAACCGCCAGATTCTTTAGATCCCGTTACAAAGCGCTTATTCGTTCGAGTAAATCCGACGCCTGGATTCGTTTCTCTCAGTCCTCCAGGATATGGGGCAAACCCTATCATGTCCTGAAAGCCAAGGCTCAAGGGAAAAAAAACCCTACTATCCATTCTATCTACAACGACAACGACATCCTTCTGACATCCCCTGCCGATATTGCTAATTACCTTCTCGACAAAAAGTTCCCAGATGACCCATCACCCGATGACATGGCCAACTATATCCCCGCAGGCACCTTTGGTCCGCTACAGGAATTCTCCACCGCCCGCATCACTGCAATTATTAAAAAACTCAATAATAAGAAAGCACCCGGTTTCGACGGCATTACTGCCAAAGCTGTTAAATGCTTTCATAAAAAATTCCCAGATATCCTACCAAAAATCTTCAACGCTTGCCTCCTTCTCTCTTACTTCCCTACCCCGTGGAAAACTGGTCTCGTTGTTCTAATTGCTAAGCCGGGTAAAGACGACTCTCGCGCAGATGGCCTTCGTCCCATCACTCTCCTGCCAGTTTTAGGCAAAATCCTTGAATCGCTCATCAAAAGAGAAATTACGGCCGATTTTCGAATCTTCTCTTAATCCTAACCAATTTGGATTCCGTCCTAGTAAAAGCACCGAACTAGCTATCCATACTGTTCTCACTGCCCTTCGCTCACTAAGAGAAAACCACGATATGGTGGCTGGCATAAGTCTCGATATCCGAGCAGCTTTCGACCATGCTAGATGGAAAATCATTCTTGATTCTCTGTCCGACAACGGCACCCTGGCCGGTCTGGTCTCTCTTGTCGCAAGCTATTTCACCAACAGGCCGGTTTTCATCAAAGGCCTCGGTCCACACTCTAAAATCTTGCAGCGAGGCTGCCCTCAAGGTTCAGTTTTGGGCCCAGATTTTTGGAATTCGCAGTTCGATCCAATCTTCGCGACCTTACAAAATATACCTTATGTCGAGGTTTTCTGTTTCGCAGACGATACGCTAATCCTAATTGCAGCGAACTCCCCTCGCGAACTTCGAAGAAGAACTATTCAAATCACAAAGAAAGTTATAGAGTTTCTCACCAGCCGTGGTCTTTCACTGAACGAAGGTAAAACTGAAGTCATTATTTTTGACGACAGACCTCGTTGCGACCGTCTTTCCAAACCCTGTCCCTCTGTTCGCATAGGCAACACGATCGTTCCCGTAGTAGATTCAATTGTCTACCTTGGCGTCATAATTGACAATAAACTCCTTTGGGACAAACATCTTCGATTTATTATTCAAAAAAGCCAAAAATTTCTTCCAGTAATCACGGCAGTTGCACATAACCTTTTTGGATATAGCAACAGAGCCCGCAAAGCCATGTACCTCGGTACCATTGGAGCCTATTTTCGATATTGCTCTTCTCTCTTTTTCGAACGCCTATCCAACTCAGATATCTCAATTCTTACCAACCGTCTCGAAAGAACTATCTGTATTAATTCAGCCCGCTTGTATCATACGGTCAGTCATGATGCCGCCTGTGTACTGGCTGGCTGGACCCCCCTCCATATCTCGATCGCGGCTAGGTCTGTCGCCTGGCTAGTTCGCCACAATTTTCCTGCTGCCATTCCAAATTTCATGGTCGGTATCATCTCCCCAGATATGGGTTCCCTCGAAGCTAAATGGGCTGCCGAAGGTGCCTCCTTCGACGAATGGCAAAGACGCTGGACTACGTCCAAAGTCGCCCGCTGGACACACCAACTGATCCCCGACATCCCAGCCTTTGTATCAGCTCAAATCCCCCTTGATTTCTTTTCGGCCCAAGCATTGTCAGGTCACGGCTGCTTTGGTTCCTATCTTTTCCCCGCCACCGCAGACCATCCCCTTCCTGCCGATGCGGTCACCCGGTAGAGTCCCCAGCTCACATCTTTAATCACTGCCCAAAGTTCACTTTCAACAGACCGGCAGCCCTTAACGTTCTTACTCCTTCCCACCTTTCCTACCTCCGTAATTGCGTCCTGAGGCTGTGGCGAGACGAGGCGTCCGCAGTCCCGGCCTGTAGACTTTAGTAACAGGGCATGACGACCGGTCGCTCTTCTCGCTCTGTTCCGTAACTCCCACTCTCATCCATAACCTCGAATCACGAAGATCTCCTACATAACACCTGTTCTACTCATAGTACAGATTGCACTTTACTCACCTCGACCCGCGTCTAAATAACTCCGATAACGAAGCCAATCTCGATGACTTTTGCTTAAAAGTTTATTCCGTATACTAACTTCGCATAACAAAGATTCCACCGACTCCGATTCTTTCGATATCGAATCTGCACTTTAATGTTTTCTTAAGTACCAATTTCGAAACAATATTCGTACTTATTACCCCATATAATGAAGACTTAGTTTTTACTCAAATTATTTCTTTATTACTATATTTACTACATTTATCTTATCACCGTTGTACATTCGTACATTTGTCTCACTTAATAATTATAATTATTCTCTACCTTATCTCATAAGTATTATTTCCTATTAACATTAATAGTTAATATTATTTCCTACAATTCTACTACTAATTTATAGTTTGTTTACCGGAAATTTTTATCCTTCTACTTATCATTACTTATATATGTAAGTATTTCCTAACTTATCGCAGTAATTACAATCATGTTAGGTTTATAAGCCTCGTTGTATGTAACTTTTCATGTTTGTAGTGCATGTTGTGAAAATATTCCCCAATAAACTTGCCGCACCACCCTTGGATTGCGGTCCCCTAAAAAAAAAAAAAAAAAAAAAACAAAAGGTTAGGTTAGGTTAGGTTAGGTTAGGTTAGGTTAGGTTAGGTTAGGTTAGGTTAGGTTAGGTTAGGTTAGGTTAGGTTAGGTTAGGTTAGGTTAGGTTAGGTTAGGTTAGGTTAGGTTAGGTTAGGTTAGGTTAGGTTAGGTTAGGTTAGGTTAGGTTAGGTTAGGTTAGGTTAGGTTAGGTTAGGTTTTGATCTCTGTTCATTTTTCATGGTGGTAACATCACCTCTCGATTAACTACGTTTAACTAATTAATTATTGCGTTATTCGAGTGTACGTTTGATTATTATTATTCGCGAAGTGTTAATCTTCGCGAATTTTGTTTCCCCGACTTGATCGGTGGTCTTATTAAAAAGTTATAACGATCGCAAATCTGAGCTCCTCGAAACACGTTATCAGCCATTCAGCCGCTTCGGCGGCTAACGTTTTTGATACTATGGATGAAAATTCCACTGGACAATCAAACCACAAATCCAAATCTCGATCATTCAAGAGGCTAAGGCGAAAAAGAAACCGGCTGGCTAAGCAAAATAATGAACTCGACGCTTCGAACGTTATCAGCAAATATACCATCTCGCCATTGTTAGAGATCGCTAAACCGCCTAACATCCAACCTCCTCAGGTAACCGTTCCAAGTAAAACATCGCCAATCTCGTATCGTTTTCATGGTCCAAATATCTATCAGCTCACGACCAACCCGGTTACCGGCGAAGTTATTAGAACTAAGGTTCAAATTAGCTCCTCAGCTAGTAATGGTTGCAGTAACGATATAATTACTACAGCTCAACCTACGGCAACGGACGCTGAATTAAATTCGCCGTCAGTTTTCACCACGTCAGCTACTGCAACGAATACTTTAGGTAAAATATCGACTATCGTGTACCCAGCAACCGATTCACCAACTATCGCTACGCCAACTTTCAGTCATACGATCGCCAACTCTTCGACTAAAGATTACAATGATCTTATGTACGATCTATATGACGACTCAGCAATCGATGAACTCGCTACTCACAATACTATCGATCCATCTATTAATAACCTCGATGAAATGGCCGGCAATCCGCGATGTGCCCGCTATCTTAGCGATACAACCGATACAACCGGTTCCAATAATGTACACGATAGATTTACTCGGGCTAATGCGATGTATTTACCGCCAACGTTTTCTAAAACGGCGTCTTCAGTGTCGACGCCCACGATCACTAAACTACCTACAACGCCCACTCCACAGACCATTTCTGCCGCTGCTGCTTCGGCCATCGTACCGTCGGCTGCGGCTGTTCTATCGGCTCCGGGTGCTTCTAGCCCTCAGCTCTCGTCGACCTTACGCACCGCAATTTCCGACGCCGACGCCGCCGACTCCGCACGTCCTGTGGTCAAGGCTGAGCACCCGGTTAACTCGCCGTCAATCAACTCGTCGTCAAACAACTCGATAAAATCTACCGAGCAGACGAACCCTGCTCAGGCGAACCCTATGCTGCCGAACCCCACGCGGACGGGCCTCGCGGATAAACCTATCGCAGTCATTCAACCACCCGCATCCAAAATTAACCAGCTGGACGGCGCTAACGCATCAGATACAGACACCTCTCCCCCGCCCACCAGACAATCTTCGAGGAGATCATCGAGAAGATCCTCCACTGATGATGGCGGTACTCCGAACTCCAGCGAAAATTTAATTATAAATACCCCACACATCGTAAGTACCGATCCCCTCACCACCCAAGACGCCAACCAGAAGAAATCAAAAATTACTAAGTCACAGATTCGAGCTCGTCGTAGCCTGTCAGCGGCCGATTTAAATCTAACTGACCTACCTTTCGCATACCAAGAATCTAAGCGGAAGAACGAGACAGTTATTGAATTTAAATCTCGTAGAGTACGCGAGGGTATCGCTCTGAAACAATTTTACTTAAACAAAACAAAATTCCCGATCTTCACGTTCCCACACCCCCAATGCTAGCTTTAATCGCCCCCAAAACCAAATCGCTTTGAAATTCTCCAATCGCTATCTGACAAAACAGCTGATAACTGTACCACGGCTGAAAATATACAAACAAAGCCTGGTACAGCTCACATAGCTCAATCAGCTCAGTCAGCTAAATCATCAGAAGCTGAACGTATCGATTTTTATAATCATGTTTCTAACGATGTTGTTAATAATGACGTTATTACTAAAGATGTTATTACTACTGATGAGGTTAATAATGCTATTGAATTTGCTAGTAGAAATACCTATAGTAATGTTACTGGTGATGGCGCTTATAATATTAATTCTTCTGTTATAAATTCCGATGCCCTTCCAACCGCGAATTCGATCGATAGCTCTAACGATAGCTCGTTTCACTACCCTACCTCTCCCTCGCCTCATAATTCGATTTCGACCTTTCGATTTTCCGGTGCCTCGGTACCCCCCACCTTTAACGATCAAATGTCCACTGTATACGACATGGACATTCAGCAAAACCTCGAATCGGAAATTCCGCGCAGTAAATCCAAACGGAAACGCCCAAAAAAAACCCATAAAGATTCGGAATCGGGGCCCAGTATTTCAAAGTTTCAAAATTCTTCCCCCATCACAACCCTCGCGCTTGTTCACTCCCCCCCTTCGGACCTCGATTCCCCAATTCGTGAAAAATCGAGCATGAACTCCGTTATTACAAATTCCACAAATCATCTACTCAGTGCCCACTCGTCAGATCCGCGGGAAAACTTATCGATAAACGCGACTGTATCGTCGATTAATCGCGTAGACAACCTACAGCTTATACAAGCTGAATCTGATTATATTAATTCGCTGAATCCTCATAACCCGCGCCCTCCACCTCCTCCCTCGAATGAATTGGTCAATGAACTTCTAAACGTCATCGATGGCCTTAAAAAACAAAATGAGTTATTAGTCGAACAAATTCGTATACTAAACGAATCGCTAAAAAACTCCCCTCCCGCCTCCCGACTCCCCTCGGTAAACGACACACCCCCGCCTCCTATTGATTCGTTTTCGACTAATTTAAAAGCCAATTTAAAAAACGATCTAAATGCTAACTCGCTAAAAGAAATAATCCGCGAAGCTGTCTTTGAGATTCTTAGTGATTCAGTCCCCTCCCTTAAAAAACCCTCTCCAAACAATCAAACCCAGTCCTTTTCCTCTGCGACCCCATCCTATAGCGATATGGCTCGTCGCCAACAACCCTCCGCAGACCTCCCTCCCCTCCCGCCTAACATCTCTGAAATTGAAGGCGACCTCTTTTCCGCCGACCAATCATTTGCTCTGGCGCACTGTGTTGCCCAAGACCTCGAAATGTCAGCTGGAATAGCCAAAGACTTTCGTAATAAATTTGGCAATGTTGATTTTCTTAAAGCTCAAAATGGCACAGTTACCGATACGCTTCTTTTACGCCTCCCTAAACGTTATATTTTTTACCTTATTACTAAAGAACGCAGCTCGGGCAAGCCGAATGCCGCCAACGTCCAAAAATCAATAGCCAACCTTCGCTTGGCCTGCGACCGGATTGGTATCAAAAAACTCGCTATTCCCAAGCTTGCCAGTGGACTCGATCGTATCCCCTGGAAAATCGTTAGAGAATTTGTCGTTCAATCCTTTGGCTCTTCGGACATTCAGGTCCAAATCTACTCTAAACCCCTCAACCGATCTAACCCCTTACCCTCCAAGAAAATTTTCCCAATCCTTTCTCCCCCTTCGTCTTCCCAAAATAAAGTTTTGATCATCCCCTCCACCCCCTCCTCCTCCTCCTCCAGCCCTAAAATTGACGTTCGTCGCGAACTATCCTCTAAAATCGATCCTCGAAAAACCGGAGTAAGTGGAATTACATCCTTCCCCTCCGGAGCCGTTTTAATTCACTGCAAATCGCCCGAAGGGGTAAAAGAAATTTCGTCAGCTCTCGAACAACACGAACACCTCTCTGTTAAACCAAAAAAATCGCTCAATTTACAAGTTCGCATCCATAACATTCCTGATTACACATCAGAAGAAGAATTATCCGCTGATATCATCCACGAGTTTCAAATAGCCCCCTCCTTAATTACTTTCGGAAAGTACCGTGCTGAAAACTCCAACAAAATCGGCCTCAAACTTGCTTTTATCCAAGTATCAGCCGAATTATACTCTCTAATGTCTGAAAAACCCTCCCTAAGAGTAGGTTTCGTTCGCTGTGGAATTGACGCCTCCATCTTAGTCCCCCGTTGCCGTCATTGCGGCATGTTGGGTCATACCACAACTCACTGCCAATCGACCTCAGACCCCCCCTACCAAGGCGATTTTCTTCCCTCCCCCTGCAGAGACTGCACTGCCCACAATATTACAAATAAATCTTCTAAAACTCGCATTCCTAATACAGATCATCAAACCGGCGCCTCGGCTTGCCCGACCCTCACTCGTTTTAAACAAAAATGGGCACATAAATTTTCGCCCACATCCGAACCCGCTAGTAACTCGATGCAATTATGAACTTTTCAAACCCTTATGCTTCCTCTTCGTCTGGCATAACCCCGACTTCTTACACCATCTTACAATTCAACTGTAATCATTGCGCCTCAGCCCAAGATCTCTGCTTATCTTACGCAAGTTCTAACAACTGTTCAATAATTCTACTCGCTGACCCTTATATTCGAAACGGCTCCCTCCCAGCCCCGGTTGGAAATATTTCCCTACACGAACGCACGGCTATAGTCGTCTCCCCGTCTCTTCCGTCACGACTTGTAACCACCCATCCGAACTTTATTTGTATAAACGCCTTGAGTACAAATTTTGTCTCTTTCTACGACCCTCCCCAAAGGAAACTTGGCTGATACCTTGGAATCCCTAACTACTCTTATAAATTCCTCTCCAGATCGTTTCCTTATCGGTGGTGATTTTAACGCTAAATCGACATTTGTTTCTCAACATTCCAACACTAGAGGCAGGATTTTAGACGACTTCATAACCGATAATAACCTCCTTGTCTGTAACGACAATTCTGTTACCTGGAGCCGTTCTACAACGACTCAAAATTTCGAATCAATTATTGAT